>JXSR01S021805.1:969-19524 GCA_000969725.1 Ophiothrix spiculata | reverse complement strand
TTATTTGTTCATACAGTTTTAGGCTTATGAAGTGCATCCACCCAGAGAAAGAATAAAATTCACATAATACCGTGGTGTTAAATGCAATACTGACCAAATACTAGATACACACACTAGTATTCAAAAGTACCTCAAATTCGCAAAACTGTCTCAAATTGAAAATCATCTCATAATGTACCGTATCTCATTTTGCTCCAAAAAATAATAAGCTAAATGAGATACATTATGAGATAATTTTCAAATTGAGATAGTTTTGCGAATTTGAGGTACTTTTGAATTACTAGTGACAGAGAAGAATATAATATCAACACACTGCGTTTGTTCAAATGATTCGTAAATTATCACATTAGACTTAGAGTTAACAATAGTTTACAACATTATAATTGACAAAAGTATCGGATTAATCTTACCACACAAAAGAGACCTGTCAATCAAAGTAAGGGATAGCTTTTTGCTTTTGCTGCAGCTCTTGTAAACACAAAAGGATTGTTGCAGATTCCAATATTTCAAGTGGCAATTATCTATACTTATTGACACCAGTAAATATAATCAGCAATGGGTTAACAAAACAGTTTACAAAAGGTTACAAAATATATTTGTTATGCAGATACAACACATTTGAACAAGGATACTCTTTCAGTTACATTTGATATCAGTATTCTACCCGAAAAGTAGCACGCATAGAAATACAATATACAAAATCAGGAGTTCGAAGAAAAATGAGAATGATCTGGTCAGTTACGTTTCACCTTTGATGACATTAAAAGTCTTTGTAATCCCAGACAATCATATTTTGACTAAACACTCAAATAAAAGAATAAAAATAACTAGTGACATTTGGATGACCAAAGACTTAATCAGCATTTACAGAAAATGATTTGATAACAGCAATATGATGTATCATATTATTGTAACTTAATAGTCGTTGTAAAGTTGATAAGCGTGTACAATGTTACAGACATAGCAACAGCTTAGAGAATTAAGTAACCTAAGGACAGAGTCACATCAAGGGTACAATTCGTGTCTGAATAGACATATTCTGTGTCGACGTCGTCATCGATGAGCTTAGAGCCATAAGCGCGTAGCTTTTGTCTTTGACCGTAAATCTGTAATCAAAGAGTCAGTATATTTGCAACGCTGCGTTATCGCTGCGTCAATGGCATTGCAAAATGCGCGTCACATGGATGTCGATGGGCATCAAATATATTAGGTAAATGTGATGGCTCACCGCGAAAGAGGGTCTTTCCAGATGATATCAATTTTCTCAGCTTTAAATGACACCTTGTTGAATCTGATAAAATCAAATTTTAAACCAGAAAATCTGCTGAAAATTCTTATTATTTTCTTTATTTTCACCAGTTTCTTGAAAAGTTTTCTGTCGCAAAGTTTGCCCCTATTGAGGGTGAGCAAATATTCACTCCACATACTTATATGTATACATTTATAAACAGAGTAGTTAATAATATTGTCCTATTTCCTTCCAGCAACCAGCTTTATAAAAAAAATATGCAATATTCAAATTTAATCTACACAGTAGAAGAAAACATAAAAGAACTAATCAAACATGTTTATGTGGATATGGGTGAAAACATTGTCGGCCTCTAAACAAAATTTCTGCTACCAAACATTTGGTCGTGATGTCAGAAAGACGAGTGACTCCTAATAAAATGACTTCAACACCGAGTTGAGACCAAATAAAATTTCGCGCTAAATTGCACATTGCCATATACATTGCACCAAATGTTTGTTACCGGTTCATACCTTAAATTTTATACTGTCAAAAATTTGGTGACGTCACGACCAAATGTTAGGTAGCAAAAATATGTTGTTTTGAGTCTTAGTGGTATAATTTTGACCCGAGCCTTAAGATTGTATACAATTTGAAACAGATATCATGTCCAAATGTTGCTATTATCCCATTACATGTTCAAGTGGATCTGTGGTATAAGTGTGACCCGAGCCTTAAGTTTGTATACAATTTGAAACAGATATCATGTCTAAATGTTGCTATTATCCCATTACATGTTCAAGTGGATCTCTGGTATAAGTGTGACCCGAGCCTTAGCATTGTATACAATTTAAAACAGATATTATGTCCAAATGTTGTTATTATCCCATTACCACGCAGTGTATTCCCTAACGATCTAACGCAAAGAAGGAAATACGTTTTTGATTATAATACCTATAATGGAGATTATTATCAGCAAAGGCAAATGATGGTGTCAATTCAAGCGAATTCGTTGTTAAATGTTTCAAAAAAAGAGTATGGTTAAGGGGCCTGATATTTCGAATTTAGCAAAGTCTTAATCATACTGAAATTAAAACTCTAGTATGTTGATTTTTTTCTTTGTTTAAAATTTATCATTTTTGAACAGATCTACTGCTTCATGAGTTAAATCACAACAAAGCATTATAATTATAGTGCCTTCAAATAAATACTTGGTCCTTCAAATATCCTAAGTGAATACGTAAGCTAAAACGTTCACCATTTATCTATTGGATATTGAAAACTAGGATTTGAAAGAACTGTAGGAAACTTCATATCCAGGAAGATATATGAGACTCTAAACTCATATTGGTGGGGCTACGTTAGACCAAGCTACATGAATTTTATTTTTATCAAGGCTACTATATTGTTTTTTAAATACTTTTAGAAAACTAAACTGTGGAAAAACATGCTCGATTAAGAGTAACAAAGCTTCTGCATTTTACCAAAAATCCTAAATTCATTATTCCTAAATATAGTTTTAAGCTTTTGATGTTGCACGAGACAGGTCAAATTAAAAAATAAGGGCGTCAACTGTGCCTAATGTTGATTCATGAATAAGCCTTTAAATTTTCACTAGGTTCCAAATATTTAATGGGTTTTTCGATATTGTGTTTGAACTAATTGCATCTGAAGTTTATCAAGTACAATGGACAAATAGTAATCCAAACTTTGCACAGGTGTCTCAAGCTAACAACATATTGCCGATGCTTTCAAAATGTATCGTTTAAATATAAGTGCACTTAATTCATTGCTTGTTTAAACCGTTAGTTGAAACGACAACATATATATCAAGCAAAATAAATTAAAAGTTTTTACATTCAAAAGATGTATGTTCTGATAGATATACGTCATTCAATATATTAAAGTAAGACGTTCCTTATGAACACGGCTCTTTATACTTGACTCGATAGATCATGTGCGATAGACAGTCTGAAAATTCTCAAAAAAAATAGCATTAATAATATAACGAGCATATCAGTAAAACGCTATTTTGGGAAAATTTGTTTAAAGAATCTTACTCTCTAAGTACCATCCATTTGGTTTGTTTATTTAGTAAAATGTTTTGTCCAGTCAAAATTACTAATTTTAGACAAAAACTCATCATTTTGTAAAACACCATTTGAAAGTTCTTGTTATGAAGCTGATACTTTTAATGTTTTACCCATGCAAAGAAAAGAAAAATGAAAGAACGGTCTCGGTCGATAGAAAACAAATAGTGTTTATAATACATTACTCTTTTCCCCATTTGATGTTTGTCGTGATCAGTACAATGATACGCAGTATTGACTTTGCTTTTGGTCAGTCAATACGGGCTTATTTTCTTTGAGTCTATGTCAAATATATACTTTTTAGCGCAACGCTAGTAAAAGCATTATGTATATATGTTGATGTACTAAAAGCGTATTTGTTACTTCCATTAAATGGAGGTGGTGAAACGATTTTGCCAGGATTATGGGGAATTCAGATGTGTTATATATTTCTTCAATTAGAGAAACTATATCGAAGTGCGGTTTTACTTGACTTAACTCGCTTTCCAGGAAATTATTTTAGTACATTGCACCTGACCTGTGCATTAACTTAATGTATTTTCCTGACCATCTGTCAGTGGCTAAAGCTTATCACTTAAAGTAAAGATCACATCAATTAAAAAAATAGTTTTTATTTTATTTGGTTGAATAACTTCTAACTAATTTCACCTTAGTACAGTAATGTACCAAAGTAATAAAATTCAACTATTTGTCACGTTGGAGACAACCACTTGCTGTTTTTTTTGGTTATTTGGGTATAAAATAATATCTTTTTTAACGGATTTAACGAATATGAAGTATAATACTTTAAATACAAATTAACAATTGTTACTTGTGGACATTATGGAGAGTCAATATTATTGCAGAAGATACATACGGCCTCCTGATGACGCAGGATCTTTAAAACATATAGCTCTTAATTAGTTTAGTACACAAACAACTTCACTATTTATGCAGACAAAAATATGAGATATCATAATTTATTCAAGAAAATCATCTTACTATGTCAAATGCTATGTTATTCCACCCCAAGAATCTCATAACAACGCAATGTGTTCATACATTATAGTCAGCTTACAACGGGATTTGATTCCAATGTGTTTTTCTCATTTAACGTCATGTAATATTCAGAAGCATCTTGTTTGATAACACAATACCCAGAGTGAAATCCAAAGCATCTTTGTTGAGAATTATTCTTCAGTTTATCACCACTTTCACAAGCCACATAAAATGCTAACGTTCATGAATCTTAAATCACTCATTAATTTTCGATTTGGTGAAGAAAAATTGTGTTGCGCACTATATCATTTTACATGCTGCTTCAGGGTGCTTAATGCATTATTTAACATCATCTAGATTGGATATCGACTGGAAGAGGAGTCAGTGGATTTGACAGTACAGACATTATAAAGGTCACCCGACTTGTTATGCGACAGTAAATTATCTCTTAATTATTACTATAGTGTTATTAGTAGTTTTTATTATTATTGTTATTGTTATTAGTGTTGTTCTTATTTTTATATCGTCTCTCAATATCTAATATTGGTATTTTTATAGCACGTTTTAATCAATATGATACAAAGCCCTTATGGTTCGCTGCAGGTAGGTCATTTTCATTACATCCATTTGACTTTACCTAAAAATGCTTCCGTAAAGCAAATATCTATCGGTACTATGAGTTCATATATGTGTCCCGCCGCGGCAAAAGGATGCAGTTGTCGGCTCGTATATGTTGCTTATTGTAGCATATCTGATGTATACAACTAGTATACATATGATATGCTACAATGAGCTACATGTAGGAGACGACAACTGCATCCTTTTGCCGCGGCGGGACACATATTTACTCTCCGTGTAGCAACCTGAACGGACAGACACAAATGGAAGATTTAAATCACAGTTCGTCGTGTGAGTGCAACAAAGTCGTATCTTTATTTTGGAAATTTTATAGGAGAAACGTATTTGTGTTTCTCACTGCCACAGATATTGTGAAGAAAAAAAAATATTTGTTACTGTTGGACAAATTTATGCCACTTTATCGGTATGTAATATTTAAATATAACTTGTAAAAACTATATGGCCTATCTACTATCTAAATTTATCATTAAAGCAAGAAAGTCAGATCTACACAGATACGACTTTCTTACTAGTCACACTTCTAATATACATGTACTACGTAAACAAGAAAGTTATATCGGTGCAGGTACGACTTTCTTGGTCAAATGGGATGATATACTACTTACACAATTAAGTCGTATCTTACCAGATACGACTTTCTTGGTCTAACAATTTAGATTTTCTGCTTTGCAAGAAAGTTGTATCTGTGTAGATACAGTTTTCTTGGTCACATGTCTTATATACTACTAATTTTCTCGTTTCTGGAAATTAACCCGAAAAAAACCACATCGATTTTTGAAACCTAAATATGAGGACTGCTACAGGTCTTTTATGTTCTTAGCGTACATATATCATATCACCTTGTTTCAAATTTAGGAGATATAAAAATCAAGTCATTTTTTGGAAACAAAATTAGAATGGATAGTTAGACTTTGAAGTTGCAGGATTATTACAAAAGACTACATTTGCATATGTCCAATAAAGCAGTATGAGAAGTGCACTATATGTGCAATCAACCATATCACATACGGCGCACCACATAGTAATACGGGAACCTGGATATTTGGTACTTATCAGACTTCTCAGAGTTATGGGACATGTAAGAGTAATCTATTACAATATTATCAACATTAATAAAACAGCATTATTAAATACTAACACTTTAGATATAGTCAAAATTATTAAGAAAGATGGTGGTCAATTCTATCAAGAAATGAAAAAATGACTTATCCAATCTATTTTCACTTTAGAGACAGCATGTAATCAAGCAAGATAAAAAGGATATAAAAACGTTATAGCAATTATTAATAAGCGATATTTATCAATCCTTGACATTGAATTCAAAATTTTAAAATCTGAATTATTCAGAAACATCCAAATTTAATTCTGCTGATCATTGGTGATTAGTAATTAGCATATACTAATAATGTATCACTACTTCAACTTTGATGATAACAAGCATAACAAGATCAGATACCAACTTGTAGGACATTATTTAGCTTGTATTCACAGACTGTGGTACAAACAAACTACAAGCGTCATAGCAATGACACTGAAAGTCAAATCTTCAACCTTTTGCACGATTCAATGGATGGTTTACCTTGGTAATTCAAACCTTTCGACTACAACACACTTTGCGCCCTTAACTGAAAAGCTAACTTAAACAAGCATTTAATCTAAGGTTTTAGATTTCTATTAAACATAGGATGCTAAAGAGTTCAGGCGGAAATTTGCAATCCGCTGCTTTCTTATCAGTGTTCCAGCTAGCTATGGTTAAAATAAATCAGAGAACTTGAATTGTTCTCACGTAGTAGGTAAAATGGTTTTCGCTTTAGGTGGTTGAATTCGTCAATTCGTCGTGTGCGACCATGGCTTTGCCATTACAACAATTATTGTAAAAATTGTTGGAACAAAAATCAGGCGCTAAAAAACGCATCCTCCATACCCAATTCATAATTTTGAGGACAACGTGTATCATCTCTTGAGCCCGGAGGACAACAATTGACATTTGGTTGCGGGGAGGGAGTCATTTCTTAGGGAAGACTTTAGCTTTACTGTCCAAAAACCGACAATTTTAGTGCCTTGAAAGTTACAAAAACCTACCACCCAAAAAAATGTTTTTTATCATCTATGCAATAAATCAGGTTTTCAAAAAATGAACATAGATCAGACCCTTTCTGTCTCTTTCAAGTACTTTATTTTTCTTCTTGACATTATGATTGTACCAATAACCGTCAGAGCTTTAATCATTTATCACATGAAGCATTTATCCGATGTTTGGTATTTCTGTTCTATAAACCACTTAGCATTGGACCCTGATAAAGAAAAACATGTTATAAACAAAATACTCTTTACGCTTCTGTAAAGAGCGAGACAGAAGTTACTTAACCGTCAGTATATTTGGTTTTAGTCAAATATTTGTTGAGAAATGTCAGCATCTGTATGCAACAATGTCTCTTTCGTAATCCAACAAAAGTCCGCTTTATTATTTTTTTATCTCGAGTGCCATTAGTTAAAACAAAGAATAAGATAGCATTTTTAATGCTTAACTACAAAACAAAGTGGACATTACCTTTTAGCTTAGCATTTTACCACGCTCTTTTTCTATTTTGCTTTCTACCGTGGCATGTGTATTTAAGCCCTTCAATTTAGAGTTCAATATCAAACAACTCTCAGCTTCAAGTTAAAAGCACTTTATCTTCTAGCTTTGAAAGTCAAAGACTTAGAATAACAATTACTTGTGGTCGAGTCTTCGATTTCTTTTAAATCAAACTTTCGACAAAGTCAAAACGCGAGTTGATGTGAGCCCGGGCGGATATTTGCAATTCAATGATTTTGAAGATTGTGCTTGCACGACATCGTTGACATGGTTGACATTATACGGGATCGTGTGCGGTACTACCATGTCTAATAGTGCAAGAAAAGCCGAGTGCCAATGGAATAGTAATTACGGTCAGTTGTGGAGAAGCTCTCTTACTTTCAGAATTTTAATAAATAACAGCAATGGCCTAGTGTACTTCTATGTTTGATTGAGTCATTGAGTCGACTTTGATTAAATCAGGTAATAAATTTAGTATAAATTCTTGCACCACATTGCGTTTTCGAGAATTCTTCTGTTCATAAATATGGGAATTATTGTTATAAGAAAATGAACTAAACTTTGTTACATTGTATTGTAATAAATCATGCAATTTGGAAGAAATATTTATTGATTGATTTGTAAAGAAAGTTCAACTTGAACAAATCAAAATGAATAAATGTTTGATGATATAAATTTGCTTATCATTATTATACCATTTGATATTGAATTAATGTTTTCATTTGTATTTTTAACGGTGTAGTCAGTTTACAAGAGCTATTTTTTTGCAAAACCAATGAGTGAATTTGAAATAATAAATAAATTTGGATTTCATTTCATGTGATTGCATGGTAAAATTTCTTGAAATTAATAAACGAATAAAGACTGGGTTCACCACAGTAAAAAATATTTTAAATATTAATTACATGTAAAACTGTTTAATTTAGCGTTTTTGTTTTAACCCTAACGGGAACAATGGGAGCAATGTAATGACACCTTTATCTTTAAATTATGAAATATTATTAGCCCTCGTATTATTAGCTGGGGAAATAAACATCCCCTTAATATTCTCTGTTCTAAAAACGGAACAGCACTACTAGAGTTTGCAATATCTACGTATTGTAAAATTAAATGTTCAAATATGAATACATTTGAAAAAGTGTATTTTGATGTTCTTAGTACTATTATTTGTTTTCACAATATCAGTACAAAACTTAACAAATAAAAGGAAACCACAAAAGCACTGGTACTATGACTTAATCATTAAGACTCAGAAAAACAAATAGCACATAATTATTATCCTGTGAAATAGTACTTAAAAAAAACTTTCAAAAAACAATCCATCTAGTGCTTCTTGGTTACTAAAGCAATATTCAATTTAGGCTGTATTGTTTTAATTTGAAATACGGAGGCAAACATGCAAATTGATAAGCATGTAAAAAGTGTTTTTTTTCAAATTCACACATATGAAATATTGCTGTTAATGTAATATTGAATCTACTGTTTAGATCGCCTGTTATTTAGATACGCTGACAAATAATTTCCGTATCTCATATCAAATTCGTTTTATGTTTGAATATCTTATTGATTTTCTTTTCCGCCATATAATCGAAAAATTAGAATTCTATTTTGATTGCTACTTTTCCAAGAGGTGAGTAGATTTGCATATAAAGTGATGTTTAATTTCAACATTGCTTTTACCGCGCTATATCTGCGGAGTGTTAATACTGTAGACATGACTATAGTATAAAGTGCATCATTAAGGTGCAGATTAAAAAAGTACTGGTATGTACTCGTTTTCATACTTTTTTTCTCAATGAAAGTGCAAATAATTTACTTTTTTGTTTTTAACCGTAAAGCTAATCACAAACCCCTATAATAATCTTCAATAATAAGCAAATAATGTTGCTTTTCGATTATTGTATACACATACATATTCCCATAAACGCAATGGTTACGTCATTACTGTTGTAAACATTAGTCTGGCTTCAGATCTATAGGGATTTCTCTATTTAATAACACGGTTTATGTTCAATTTATGAAATATCCGTATGTTTGTAGAGTACAGTGTTAAATTTGGTCTTCTTGCAACTTTTTACGATTATGACATTTACAAACTGACAATAATGAGTCATACAGGACCATACTTCTATCTCACACTCAAAATAAGAAAGCAGTATATGTATTTCAGAAAAAATGTGTTACTCTTACTAATACATGTAGAAAAAGACAGACTATCAATAACTAAAGGCAGTATCTACTTTGTAAACACATATAACCTTTTATTTTATTGTTGGAGTCAATTGATAGTAGATTTGGCGTTTAATAGATATAGATTGAACTATATTTTGTTTTTGTGCATACGACGTTTTAACGCACGAACTGACGATAATGTGCCATATAGGACCACATTTAAAGAAAAATGACTTTATGTGAATGCAGTCACCGAGGTAGCAATAAATGTTCTTTCTTTCTATTCTCCCAGCAGCGGGACAAGAAACTACGGCATGCCATGTGTACGTTAAGATCAGTAATTACAAAACAGTCTGGGGTAAACCAAGAGATACAATATGTAAGTAGCTGTCTTATTGCCACTTGAGAAAATATGTCCGCCTCATAATTGGACAAAATATTATTGTAATATTGCTCAAGGCTTCGGACAATAATTGGATAGCTTTAATAATTATGTTTATCGATACCAGTTCGGATTAATGTAGATTGTAAAATATGATAGCATAACTAGTGAAATATGATAAAACACTAACAAACAAATGTTAGTAGAGATTCTAAAACATAAATTACTATTACGATAACTTGAAAGAAAAATAGGATATATTATGTAACCCATTGAATATATGTTATATACGATGGTATATGTTAACGATATTTATTTATTCTTTTAAGATAAGCTGATTTTAAAAAACAAGATACGGAATTAATATTTAAAATTTATTTTCAATATCAATACCTCTAAAGTCAGTGTTCATGGTTGTTTTTTTCAGATTATTTTTATTGTGCATAATAATAAAATAATTCAACTGTGCTTTTTAATTCCTCCCATTATTTGAAAGGTTTTTTAATCAAACCGTGTAAGCTATTAATGTACATGTATATGTACTAAACTAAATTTCATTAAACACGAATACAATTTATTTCGAAAGCAAGAAAAATTACACTACTTATACATGACATGTATTTAGATTTAGATTTTTTTTGTATCTACTCTCATTAAACACGTTGTTATTTTGACTAGATACATTAGTATAATATTGCGTCAATAGATAAATGTATACTCTTAGAAAGCCAGGATCAAATATGAAACAAAAAGGATCAATTTTGATCCTTTTTAGGTATCAAATATGAGCTTACCCTTTAAGGATCAAAGTGATCCAAAAATAAGGATCACAATTCTTCAAATATTTCTTATAAAAAAGATCTGCCTAAAAATATCTCACTGAAGTGACCCTAGCAGGGTTTGAACCCACGCCGCACGTACACCATGTAATTGGAGACCATCGCTCTAACCACTCGGCCACAGGACAGGCAGCTGTCAAGTGTGGTGAAATCATCGTATTTATACCATTGTATACATTCCCGGCTATGTAGTGGATATGGGGTGTACTCAAATATGACACAAAAGATCACGTTAGATCCAAACGCGGTATCAAATAAGAGCTCATCCTTTCCGTATCAAAGTAATCCAGAAATACGGATCAAAACTTTGATATTGTAATCAAAAAAGATCAAAATAAAATGATCCTAAAACCGGATCAAAAATGATCCTGGTGAATTTGATCCATTCGTATATATTGATCCGAAAAAGGATCAAAACGATCCACGTTGGATCAAAAGTGACCCTTAAAGGAGCAAAATAAAATGATCCGGAAAACTACTTTTATATTTGATCCCGGCCTTCTAAGAGTGTAGTAAATGATTTTGACTAAATTTTAAGTCAAATAAGTATGTTTAAAGTAAATTATTTGTTTTATTTGAATAGGGATTTGACAACAGACAGCACACATACCATGAAAAAAAAAGCTTTTAGAGATATTAATTATAGAATACTGTTTTTCTACTTTTCATGAAAATCAACAAATTAAATTACAATCGTTTTGACAATGATCATGATCCTTGTACAACAACTGTAAAATTTTAATATTTGTATTAGTATAAAAACAAAAATGTATCATAACATACATATATCATAATGTTAACTTCGGGTGATGTTATGTTTCAGGATTTTTTTTATGACAGGATTTTAGGTCGTAAATTTAGATCATAATAGCTAGATGAAAAAATACCCGCATATTGCTAACAACATCGGAATATTTTACCTGAAGTAAAGTTGATGAACAAACTATACTTTTATTCAACTAAATTGAACATTTATAACTCAACTTGAATTCATAGCCATCACAAAAAGACAGTATTGAACCCTAAATTCTCTATGGACGGGTAAATATACGTTATCAATCGTTACTGGTCGATAGCTACCTTTTAACCAGTCAGACGCCATTACGCTCCGACAATATACACCGAAGAAAACGGAAATGCTTGACCACGTTTTCAACAGTCACTGGCATCACTTTACACAAGGCCTCTTAAGGCCATCCTAATGAAAATAGCTATCTAATAATTGGTCTCAGACTGCAGCTTTAATGTCGTTGTTTTTAGTGCTTATTTACCTTATTAACGAAAACAATTATGGTGACTTGAAATTTTGCCATGCCTTACCATGTTAAAACAATCCAGCTTAAACAAAACACCCAAACACACACCACACCCACCTACCCCCACACACCCCACCCCAACACCCCAACCACAAGTCATTTTTAACCAATGCTTCATATAAATAATGATAATACCCTATTCACTAGTCCAATTCAACTATGGATTTTCTGAATGTATATCACTGTAGCGATAGGTTATTTCATACCAGTGTGCCAAAAATGATGTCAAAATACTTGCATAATACTTTGTCGTAGAATACGATGATCTGTCAAACTATTGAAAGTTGGAGTATTTAATTCTTTAAAGGGTTTATCAGTCGGAAAATAGTTGAATTGGACGAGGGGATACGGTATGTTGGGGTTTTAGATTATTTCAAACAAAATAAAATTAAAGGAGACGTAGCATTATAGTCATGCAAGCTGATTATTCAAATAACGAAAACATCAACTATGTAATTTTTTTATGATTTTCATATTCATCATTGAAATAATTATTTTGTTATTTTTGGGGTCTAACACATGACTTTGGGATGACCTTGATTTCAAAATAAGATTCTCTCTTAGAAATCCACCATATTACAGATAGAACAGATGAGAATAGAAAAACAGATGTTTTAATACTAGCTGAGAATTAAACTGGTAGTGGTTTGGTAATCACTGGTGACTGTTAATATTAAAGACTTAACAGTGAAATCAAATTATTGGACAATATCTATTGAAATTGGATGTATATTCTGTATTAGATCGACCAAGGTATTTTTTAAAATAGAGATTACATTTCTTTCTGCACGATAATGAAACATGAATTCACCATGGATTTCTTATAGCAATATATATCGCGTTGTTTTAACATTGATTTTTTCAAGGTTAAAGTATGGACCCTCATTTTGGCGTCTACCATAACACCCTACATTGATAATTATCGCATTGTAAGAAATGTCTGTATATTACGTTGACCGTATAATCTGTGTTAATACTTAACTAAGCGGGAAAAAAGACCTGTTTCAACACAGCCAATCAATCTACCAATCGATCATTCCACTGCAAAGCCAATATTTATTATTTAGATATGTTTTACGGATTTTTAGAAAATTGACATATGCATAATAAAAACAATAATTCCCTTGTGTTTACTTGTCATTCAATTTAAAGGCAAATAATCCAAATGCAAATGACATACAAATGTATACTTCTAATTAGCAATTATATCATATTAAAGTGTTCTGGATGTGTTGAATATTTGAAATTCGGTTTTCATTCCTCACCTTCATTTTCAGCTGTTCTCAGGTACTGATTTATGATTCTAATTCCAAACCTGTATCTTTTTTCATGGTCTGCATAGTTTAGGAGTCATAACCGCCCTTATTGGCAGAAAAATAACGTTTATCTTTTATCCGCAGTTTATCTGGATTCTTCTTATAGGCCGTATACTAGTAATGATTAATTAATGCTTCACATCTATTGTGAGAAACTTTAAAAGTACTATTCGGTCTGTGTTAAAATAGGGGCTTGAAGACTTGATTAAAATAAATGAAAAAGTAAGGCTATGTAAATTACTCAGGAGTAATGGTATTCAAATATATATAACAAAAACAAATATTATACACTTTATGTTTTCCGAGCAAAAGAGGTTTTAAAATCATATACCAAATGTGTTGGATCTGCAATTGAATAAATTATGATGGAGAGAAACAGTAGCTACATATTACAGTAGAATAAATTTGGTATTTGAAACGTCTCGGAAAAAATAAAAAATAAATTACAATTTTCCTGACATTTTAAGAAACAGATTGAGGTGCACATGTAATTGCAATATTTACTTTAAAAACAAGTTACGCATTATTTGATAAAATGACGGATTTTCTGTTTTGTCAGCTTTAAGATATGTCAAATTATACTTCAATCAATGAAATGAAACATTTGACTAATCAATCTTAGTCAGAAAAAAGGGAAATTTAGTCAATTTAAATTTGTTGCTGCGATGAAAATGCAATGTACGTTATTATTTATTGCTCACTTTAATTTCCAGGTTGAAATTATATGAGTGCTATTGTTTTCTTCATCTACCAACAGTTTGACTATAAAAATAACTAACTTGATTTCTATACCATCTTAAAGTTATTTAACCAACGCGTTGATAAATTTTTGGCAACCTTGAAAAATGATACGATAAGTATAATTAGATGATTACGTATATATTGAAAACAGGTTAAGTGATGTTATACAAATGTTTTTACAAAACAGTGGATATAATGTTTCCAATTAGTTAAGAAAACAAGAGTTGTTTCAAAATATTAGCCTCATCAATCATGCAAAAAAGCATACGTTCCTCCGTAAATTTCCTTGTCGATTTGAATCCGTTTTGACATATCTTGTATTTTTTTATTGTCACGTGACGGACATGGTTATTATTTGCGTCAGACTCTACGATAGGTAGCATATCCGCAGATAAATTCATCAAATGAAATAATCCATGCACATTTTAAACTTCATATAAACTTCATATATCAGCTTTATTGTGGATGGTCCCTGAAACGAAAAGCAAGCGAGTTTGAGAGATTGCCCAAACATATCCAAAATACTGATCTGACACTGATTTTTTTTTTCAATTTCTGATACCGAAGTGGAAATTCAAATGTAGTCAAATTATCATAAGGGTGTGTTTTGGTATAAATTCTTAAATGTCAAATATATAAGGAAGTCATGTGGGGTTTGCGTATTTGCATTTAGAAAATATACATTTAGGGGTCTAATGCAAAGTTAACCGTCACAATGTGTACGGGAGAACCCTTTAATAATATATTGCACAGGTTCATCTACAGTTATGAGTGAATAACTAAAATCTTAGTTGAAAACCGTGTGTAATTATGATAATGAGTAAGAACAGTATGTTATTCATGATTACAAATAAAACGACCAAATTGACAGCTCAAATAGGTCCAATTCACTTACGAAATGACGCTTACAAGACAACCCTAAAATGTACGTTATCATTTTTTTAATAAAAAATATATAAAATCACATAATATTATATTTTACTTACCAAAATACTACAGGTAGAATATCTCGAATTTGATCGTCATACATCATTGAAACAAGATTCAAGAGTTCATAAAAGTCCCACATCTACTTTTAGTAGAATTCACTAACGAAATCACGTTTTTAAAACAAATATGACGCTCACAGAATCTAATTGAAACGAAGGAAATGCTTCCGTGCAAGCTAAACCTTAGTATTTGCAAAAGGGACACATTAAAATTCTAAATATGCATTGACATTTAATGATTTAATGATTAAATGATTTTCTATTTAAGATTAATCGTGAAGACTTCTTTAAAAATAACAATTTAAACATTGTTATTTTTATAATACGGATTACGCAACAAATGTTCATTTCTTTGAGAAATTACAATCTATAACATATATTTTATGTTTACACAATACAATAAAATGTATACAATTGAAAGGAAAATATGACCTTTTTGCTTTTGCTCGTTGAAAGAAATAGACTATTACATAGTTTGATTGACAGGTTTTCTTTTGTCATTTACTATTTTGTAAACTACTGTCAACTAAAACCTTTAGTTATAATGATATACTTTACAACATATTTTAACTAAGGTAATGTTTCTTTATTTAAGATAAGATGTTCTTTAAATATAAAGCTTTTTTCAACCCTAATGACATACGGATAAACTGTTGATCTTGCTCACACACACAATTTTGCTTTATTCAAGCTTACGAGATAAGGTGTCCCTTTAAAACAGAGCCTGTTTAACACTGATTTATAAGGATCTGACTTTATGCCGCCTCATGCACGTCATTTCTCATCAAAATAAACACAGTTAATTCGGTGTTTTGTTTCCCGGTTTACCCGACTGACACTAGACATTCTACAAGTAATTCAAGAGGAAGCTAGTTCCTTTGTTGCACACACTAGGTTTTAACTAGCACGGAAACCTTCCCATCATTTCAATTGAATTCTGTAAGAGTTATGTTTGTTTTGTAAACGTGATTTCGTTAGTGAATTCGACTAAAAGTACCTGAACAGGAAATTTGGGACTCTTTTTGATCTATTGAATCGCTTTTTATCGATGTTTATCACCAAATTAAAGGTAGGAAGCAATAAGATCCCAATCAATGTCAGTAGTAATTGTTTGGTGTGTTGATATGTGAAAACATGAAACATTCCAAAGAACACAGTTCTAAACCGGGTATCAATTAAGCATTTTAATAATATTAGTACTTTCGGCCTAATGACGCGAGGAAAGCTCACGAACACTTTTGAAATTACGATAGTTCCATCAATTAAATGTTTATATATTCCTTTTTTTTAATGTTGTGTTTGAATAAGTGGTGTCCAAATGTTTTATTAAGTACAATGGACATATAATAGTCCAAATTTACACAGATGTCCTAACCTAACAAAATATTGTAGATACTTTTTACATGTATCGTTTCCAAATAAAGCCACTTAATTTATCGTTTGTTTAAAGATCAAGATTTGAACAGAGAGTTCTCCAGGTTTGTCCTTCACAAAATGTATGTTCTGAAATGTATATGTCATCCAACATTGTACGATATTCTTAATGCACACGACTCAATTGGCTTTGTTTTTAATTCTTGACAGCTAAATAATGTATAAAATGACACTGTTTGTTTATAATCAGAAAAGGTTTGATAATGTATTTTTATGTTCAATTTTTAAATGCTTGTAGAAAGAATCAATCATCCTTAAGTGACGAGTAGTTTTCAATGATGAAACCTTTCCTTCCACATGTAAGAAATGAAAAGTCCCGAAATAAGGAATATTGTGAATGCACACGAGTCAATCATGTTTTTTAAACTTGACATGATAGATAAGGTATAAAAGTGGTATTTTATTATAATCAAAGAAGGTTAATTTTTGATAACGAATAGTTCCATGATAATGTTCGTAGCAAGAAGTTAGCTAGAAGTAGTTCTCAAATAACGAATATTTTTTTCAAACGAATTCTGAAACTTTCCCTTCCACATGTACATGTAAGAAATGAAATGTCCCGAAATAAGAAATGCACTTTTGCAAGTCTGTATATTCTCGAAAATTGAACATATTCCGAAAGTATCTTTAAAACAATTTTGGTAAAAAAGCATTTTTTTTTAATCTTATCCTCTAAGTAGCATTAATTTGAATGACTTAAATTGTAAAACACCACTCTCAGTAAACAGTATTCATTTAAGGATGAAAGATAAAAACTATTTTTAATAGCAAACAGAAGCAAATGAAAGAGAAAAATGAATAGTGAAAGGAATTGATAGATGGAAAACAAATACTGATTATAGTATATTTGTCTTTCCTCGACTTCATGTTTGTCGTGATCAGTTAAATCATATGTGATATTGACTTTGTTTTTGGTCAGACAATACGAATTTATTTTCTGTAAGTCTATGTCAAATATAAACTTTTCAGCACAACGCTAGTAAAAGCGATGTATATATATATAAATGTACTAAGAAGGTATATGGTACCATCTTTAAATGAAGGTGGTGAAACGATTAGGGCAAAATCAGATTTGTTATTTGTTTCTTCAATTGGAGAAACTATATCGAAGTGCGGTTGGCTAAAATCGTTTTCTAGAATTACCTTTACCTGACCTGTGCATTAACTTTATATATGTCCTGACCATCTGTCAACGATTTAACCCTCGTCTTCCTGAGCCTTTTTTTGTAACACGTCTTCAAGACGGGGTAATGGCTACCACCCCCCTGTGATTTTGAACTTTGGACCCCCGAAAGTTATATTGTGGCAATCACTCCCTACCCTCGGACTTTGACGGCCTACCATAACCCAAACTCAGGTGGTTAGGGGGTGTTTAAGATAAAGTAAGATCATTGATAAATTGATTTTTTTTTTCATTAAGTTAAATAATCTTCAAATATTTTTGTTTTCCTTTTGTTATGGGTATGTTGGAGCCAAGCAGTTGATGGTACATTTCTATCTTGATTATAGGAATGATTTTCCTGTTTTAAAACAGTGGATTTGGATAAAATTAATTGTATAAGACCTAATTATTCAATTGAAAAACGAACAGTTGTTACTTGCGGATATTTATATGACAGTCTGAATGCAAGATGATCGAAAACGACTCACCAAACACAAACAATTTAACCATTTGAGCCGACAAATATACTCGTTCTTGTAATTTATTCTCCAAATTCATCTTATTATGTCAAATGCTATGTTATTCCACCCCAAGAATCATATAAAAAAGCGAAGTGTTCATACATTATAGTAAGCTTACAACGGGATTTGATTCCAATGTGTTTTTCTCATTTAACGTCATGTAATATTCA
>JXSR01S021804.1:30829-45070 GCA_000969725.1 Ophiothrix spiculata | reverse complement strand
TTTTGGCAAAAAATGCCAAAAACTGTATTTTTTGCCCCAAAATTTCTGGAAAGCCCAACTAAAATTTGCATTTGTGAAATGTTGAACTTTTTTGCCTTTTGGAATCTAGAAACAAATGTCTAGGAACGGTTTTCTCAAATGTTTGATTTTTTTCGTAGATTTTTAAAAAAATGCCGAAAATAGGTCAAAAAATGTAAACAAATCCCACCGCTGCCACCAAAATGGCAATTTTGACCTATTTTTCGCAATTTTTCAAAAAATAAGATAAAATGTGTGATCAATTTTATCACTAAATTGCAAATAATTTTTAAATCTTCTAACACACACATCAAATATATAGTTGCACATTTAAAAAAATCACATAATGTAGCCAAAGTATACATTTTCTGAAAGTTCTAAGTCTATAAAACTCAAAATTAATGTTATTTTTCATGAGGGGTGTAAGACGGAAAAAACATAATAGTCCCCCGGGGGTGGGGGAGGGGTACTTAGTACAAAAGGGGTTATAGAGACATGCCGCAAATTCAGGTAGCAAAATCAGGCTCTCTGGTATTTCAATCGGTCGTTTTTCTTCCCAAAATGTGGTATTTTGATGGGTTCATTTTTCAAAATGTGCACTAAATGGCGCAAAATTTGACATTTCTTCTCAAAACTTCAGAAAATTTTGGCAAATTTGGGCAGAAAAAATGTGTTTTTTGATTAAATTTGATTCAAAATTTGGAAAATTTGGTATATGGATGGGTCTCTTCTTTAAACCTGGTATTTGGATGGGTGGCTTTTCAATTTTCCCAGAGGTACGTACCTCATCTAAACCAAAATTGAGTAACCCTCCCCCCGAATGTATATGTTGAAATTATCTAGTTTTGTCACTTAAATCTATCTATCTTTTATTTTTTGTCGTTTTTCATGGCAACAGGCAAGTACAATGAAAGCAGCCTATTTTGATGCACCAGGAGACCCCAGTGTTTTATATGTGAAAGAGATACCCATTCCAGAATTGAAACCAAGGGAAGTGCTGATTCAAGTCAAAGTTTCTGCAATAAATAGGGCTGACACCCTTCAGGTAGGACAGATAATTTTACCGCAAGCTAATGAATTAATTACTTTGATCAACACTAAATTAGCAGGAATTATGAGGCTTGTCTTTCCGCAAGTAAACATAATCACACTTACACGCACGCTGTAGATACTGATGCGTGAATCACACGTACAAAGCGTGCTACGTCTCCTGCATTTGTGCTGTGCTCACCTATGCACACACTTAACTGTATCAATTCACAATGTGAAGAGGCCCGCCCATTTGTTGTTGGTCAAAGTATAACTCATTGTAGGCTGTCACTTTGGCAAGTTACACAAGAGCTTGAATCTACATCAATCTAGATCCGATGGATAGTACACTGAGTGTCTAGGCCAGTGAGAGTCAGTGGGCGTTGATGCGCAACTTGGTATGGGACATGATCAATTTAGACCCGAGCAACTTGCCGAGCCAAGCAAGGACAAGCGGAGCTGGTTGACCCAAGCCAATTCAATTGCCTGGGATGAGCAGTCATTATTGATTAGATGTTTTTAACCATTATGGATGAGTGCAATGCACAGGTAGGATAAGCAACTTCTTAACCCAACGGCTTGGGTGGTCCGAGTGATCACTCGTCTCTATAATGTCTAGATAGATATGATGTGTATGAGGTGCATGCACATAAGTATTGAATACCCTGGATTGATGTTTCATCTGCACACAATATGCATGAATGTTCTCAAACGTTATAGGCCCAGGTAGAGTTCTTATGAGCTACCTAGTATTGCAGTCATCGGTATCTATAATAATCTAACATAATGTTCTATTAATAAGGGAGGATTGGTGATGAAAAATCAATGCACATACATTGTCATCACCAACCCTCATGATTAGAAAATGCATTGAATGTAACAACAGAGACTTGTGGCACCAACTATTTGGAAACTTTAAAAAACTATAGAGTGGGCTTATCATAATATCAGTTAAGTCACTTTCATGGTGTATAATCTGAAGAAATTATTTATTTATGTGAATAATCAATATATTGATAATAAAAAACATTTTGATTAAATTTGTTTTTTAGAGGAAGGGTAGATATGATCCACCACCAGGTGCCACCAAGATCTTGGGTCTAGAGGCAGCAGGAATCGTGCACAAACTAGGACCAGAATGCAAATCATCCTGGGTTGTAGGTAAGGTCATATTTCCTTGTAAAACAATAACACCATGTGGTTCTACACTGTCTACAGTTACATTGATTCTTGTAATAAAAATTGATATAAAACCTTCAGATATTATTCTAAACAATACAACTTTGAATTTGGATATAAGAGACATTACTTAATTAAATTTGGCCAGTACGTTGCTTTTGTGTTTTTATGAAACAGGGAAAAATTCAAGGAGGGTTACAACAACCACCCTCTCCTTGGTTAGATGAGGGTTGGCCGAAAGTTTGTGTAAGAGTAGCTCTCATGGTTGCTGTTGGCAGACAACCACAAATTCCCAATTTTAAATTGTTGTGATGTAGCACAAATACATTTGCATATTGCTGCGATGGTCGCTCTGTCGCGAGAAAAGTAGAATTTAATCCAACTTAAGGCGAGGTATCGTTGTGGCCATCACAGCAAGGTTATCAATATATCGCTTGCCACAAAATTTTCCAAATTTGACAAGTTTAAGATTGAACACTAGAAAATTTTGATGCAAACTGGTTGTGTGGCAGGCAGCCATGACGGGCACTTTGAAACCATCCTAACAGTGTCATGATGTACTTGCTGAATTGTATCATTTCAGGTGATAAAGTGATGGCATTACTACCAGGAGGCGGCAATGGTGAATACGCTGCGGTACATGAAGACCACCTGATGCCAGTAGGAAAGTTGAGTATGGAGGAGGGTGCAGCGGTACCAGAGGTGTGGCTCACAGCATATCAGCTGCTGCATTTTGTAGGTAAGTAGCATCCGTATCCATAATGAGTAGCACTAGGCATACCCTAGACACTGTCTGTGAAGACCATCGGATGCCAGTAGGAAAGATGAGTCTGGAGCAGGCTGCGGCGATATTGGAGGTGTGGTTCACCACATATCACCTGGTTTCATTGTTTCATTGTTTCATTTTATTACATAATGCATCGTGGCCCTGAGGCCAAATTACACATCATTTACATATAAAATACTATAAATTAAATACACTGACAAATATACAAAATTACTGAACAAGCAAAATATTAAGATACAGATATAATAATTTACAAGAATCGAAGAGATACAAAAATCAAGAGATATAAAAACACGCTGATGCAAAAAATATATTAATGTTAATAAAAGAAAAATTAGCACTTGTCATATTGCACCTCAGGATATTCTGGCTTACTCACTCCTCAAACATCTATGCCATAGCACTCACTCACATCACACATTTACACACACTTACAATCTCAATTTAACGCTCGTACATAATCAGTCAGTCACAACCACTTTGCACCAGGGCCATATTGCACAAAGATAAAAAAAATGTTTAAAATTCAAGCTGCCGCATAAAGTATACAAACAAATTAAAATTTGTTGTTCAATAAGTCAATGAAATACAGAATTGCACTCCTTCTGAACCGCTCTGTTCTACATCAGGGACTCAGTTTTAAAATAGCCAGGGGAATTTTAAAAAGCTCTCCTGGAGGTAATAAGGAGAGCATTGGTAGAGCATTAATATTCGAGCGCGCTTAGCGCGTGAGCATAACGGCGTGGGGACCAGGGGCCCGCTTAAGGGCCCCTGGTGGGGTCCAGGGGCAACGCCCTGGTTGTGGTCGAGGGGGCGAAGCCCCTCGAAGCCAGAGGGCTTCTGCACATAGAAATCAATTTGGTGCTCTTACAGAAGACAGATTTTAAGATTTTTTATAGAGCCTTTTTGTGGTTGTTGAGCAGTTTAATCAAATAAAAATGTGGGCCTATATTTTTCCCCCAATCTGTGCAAAACGAGGTACTGTAACGAGGTTGCAATTTTTAGCTTTTTTTCTCTCTCGATTTCATCTTTTGATTTTGAAAGTTCCGACTCACATGATTCATGAGTAAGCTTACCGCCGGTCCCTACCAAATTCACGCTCGCTTGAGGTTTCCGTAGACTGATGATTCCTCATCATCACTCCTCCTCACTGCCATTTCGCTGCATGTTTCCCGATCATCTTTTTTCTCTTTAAAAGCATATAATATTAGATTGAGACATGCTTCCGTAAAGAGGAATATTCCAAATAAAATTCAAAACAATGACCTGTCAAATCTGTTACTTTAAAAACACGTAAAACTACTGGTAAAAATTATCAACACACGCCACAAAAGAGAGGTCAGCGCGGGTCAAGTAATAATAGACACATCGCGACAATCGTCCAATCACCGCGACGTATGGGGTATTTCCCCATTTTACGTCACTGCTATGCATATATTAATAAATAATGTTAAGGAAAACACATCGTAAGTCATCGTAAGGTTTGTTATATGGCTGTGAAAATGCCTTCAAAAATGATTTTTATTCATATTTATCGTCAAAATGTTACATTTTTAGATAATATTACTTGTTTTTAGCTGAGACTTTTTACAGATTGCTCGATGTTTTATTTTTTAATGACCAATCATTTGCCGATCGGAAGCGACTATTTTTTGGTTTTGCTCCGGCGTGGAAAAAAACCCCGGGCCTGGGTAATGCAAGGGGCGCGACAAATTGCGCTTCCAAAAGTGAGTTAAGGCGCGCAGTAGCGCACCTTAAAACCGAGTCCCTGCTACATGGCAAAAGGGAGATCGAGTTTGAGTTGCGCAGTTCTCTGCCATGTACAGAACGCCTTGAAGGAGGGATAAGAGAGCATGTTCGGTTACTGTTGGGCAGGGATTGAGCAAATTTTCTGATATGGCTCTGTCTACGGTCAGAAAGAGTTTCAATTCCTCATTCTTTAATTGCATCAGAGTATGAGTTATACTTTTTCCCAGAATAATTTTGCACGCCCTTTTTTGCACCTTTTCAAGAGTTAAAGACTGATCACATGTCAGAGAGGAACCCCACACAACATCGCCATACTCCAATAAGGGTCTAACGTAGCCCTTATAAGTAACAGACAGCTCAGATGAATTGAACCCAAATAGTACTGGATTTTAGCCTTTTCAATTAAGCGCTTGATTTTATTGGGCAAGACCTTCCATTTTGATAAATTACCTTGTGTGAATGCAGTCTGACGTTCATTAATTAATTTTTTGATTTTCTGAGTCATCCATAGTTTATCAGTGACATGCCGTTTCGCTGTCACCAGTGGAAAATGTGTTTCGATTGCATCTCCCAAAAGACTGTAGAATTTATCAATCTTTGCTTGGACACCACGAGTGTTAAAACATCAACCCAATCCTGGCTTTGGATCCATGTGCCAAAACTACGAAGGCCAGAGTCTTTGAATGGTCTCACAGTGGACCTTTTGATTTTATTCCCTGGAATTTTGAAACAAGGATTGAGAGCAATGCAAACATGATCACTTTTTCCTATAGGTGACATGCGGACAGGGTCTTTATAGTAATGGCGAAAATTTGTAAACACAAGATCTAAAGTTGCATTTTACCTGGTGCATTTTAATCCGCATTCGTAATGGGTAGACCTAGGCATGTCCTAGACACTTGTCCTGTAGTCTGAAATAAAGGGAAATTGACTTTTTTAAGGGGTTTAGAGAACTGTAGTGAGCATTAAAACCTAAGATTTGGTGTAAACCTGATCTTTCCAAAATTGTGCTTGAAATAGTGTTTTTTGGGAACTTCTGTTAAAAAATGCAGGATGGAGACTCCTTGGAGCTGAAGATTTTGCTAACATTGTGGCCTTAGGTGCATCCTCTATAGATAATTTAGATACCAGCTTTTCTCTAATCATATAATTTACAGAAATGTTTGAATCCTACTTACAGGGCATATGAAAAGTAACAACTCAGTCCTCATCCATGCAGGAGGGTCGGGAGTAGGCACAGCAGCAACACAACTGGTTAAACTTGCAGGAGGACACCCAATAGTTACCGCAGGATCACAACAGAAAATTGAGAAAGCTGTCAGCTTGGGAGCTGATATTGGAATTAATTATAAGGAGCAGAATTTTTCTCAAGGTGTTCTCAAACACACTGATGGTAAGTTTGTTTAAGATGAATTTGATAAAGATCAATAACAACAGATGAACGTTGTAAATTTTTAGCATTTTTCTCAGGCTTTAACGTCAAAAGATATTCGCTTTCCAGAGAGACATTCTCTTACACTTACCTGACTCCCAAAAACACTACGCTCCGACCTGAGCTAAGTAAACTTTGAGCTCCAAGAACACAAAATATTTGCTCTCATCAAGTTAATCAGAGATGCCACTTTTCAGGTTTTAGAAGCTCAAACCATGATTTCAGGTTTTTTTATGATCTCAAATTTACATATTTTCATATATTTTCGGCCCTTTTTGGAGTATCTTTCAAGAATTGATGAAGTTTTCAGGGTTATTTCAATGAAATCAGTGGCATCTCTGTGCAGTTTGTCCTTTGCTCTCCATCTAAGCAAATGTCGTTAACGAACTTGTCTCATGTGAACAAATTGTTGGTCTAATCACACTCATACACCAAGCCACAAACACCCAAAATACAGACACCTATAGTCATCTGAAACAAACCTTTTCATTCTGGGCGGGATCAAATCGCATCGTGCGTGAACAACAAACCTATCAAATCAATCTTCCAGTCACGCAGCAACAGAACTGTCAAATAACCCGAGCTCACGAGTATCGCATGAGTTGCGTTTGAACTTTAACCTCGGTGCACAAGACGCGTAAAAGTGAAAAGGTTTTCTTCACGCGACTATAGCATGCTCTTCGTATATACTCAATAAACCTTGAAGTATGCAACAAGCAATCAGGCTCTGTCACAAGATTCATAGCATATCTCTTGTATTGTACAATATTGTGAAATGGTAGTTTTGTATTGTGTAAGAGACTAGTAATGATTGATTAGGACATATCACTGCATATTAATATATTTTTGTACAAAAATCTTTCATAATTAAGGTATTATTTTTGACTAATTTTGTTCCTACCACTTGGACAAACCTTGAAAATAAGTTTATTTGAATATTCAGCAGGATTGGGTACGTTTTTATGATTCAGAAAATACGGACTTATTTATTTCCCCGTATGGTCATATTGGTTTATGTGCGTTAATCGGCTGCTTGTTGCATGTATATAGAGTATAGTACTACTTTAATTTAGAGCTTTAAAATGTGTTTTATTCCAACTTAAGGAAAGGGTGTCAACATGATTCTGGACTGCGTAGGTGGCTCCCATGCAGCTAACAATCTTGACGCCATTGCGGTCGATGGACAGTGGATTTTGTATGGATTAATGGGTGGCCTCAATGCTCCTGAAGCTTTCCTGGGAAAGATCTTACGGAAAAGAGTCATGCTTGCTGGGTCAACTTTGAGGGCAAGAAGTGATGAGGTTAGTGTCTTTAAGGCCCTGTATCCATTGGCTGTACCCATATTCCGTGTGCACTTGTCTTGTTTTCTATTGTTAGTGGCCTATGTACGGCATATGATTCCTATGACCTGGCAGCACCAACAATCAACATGTTCATACTTGGTGAGCACCAGGTAATTGGAATATCTGCCATACACAGGCCACTGATATGATCACTAAGCAGAACGAAGTTTATTGTCTGTGTTGCGCCGCACAATTAGTAACAATAGAAAACGAGACAAGTGCATACGGAATATGGGTACAGCCAATGGATACAAGGCCTAGGGACCACTACAAAACTCAACCAGCAGCTGACTGCCCTGAACAATGTCAAATTGGCAACTTGCCAGAAAAGCTGGTTCTGGGCAGTTAATCGCAGGTTGAGTTTTGAAGAGATCTCTTTTGCTGCTTTCATGCTTTTGTAGCTTTGAAGCTCTGTTGTCTGCTCCGTTTCACACTTTTGTACCTTTGCCGCTTTATGTTGCTTTGAAAGTTTAATTCATTTCAACACAAAAAATGTTGTCTTGCGACAAAATTTTGCCGATATCGATTATCTCAGTTACATGAAGCTTTGCCACTACGACAACCGAAAGCGACAAAATTTAAAAAAAATATACGTCACGCAGCGACAAAGCTACAATACTACACGAGTATGAAACCAGCATTAGTGTCTTTAGGGAGCAGGCCTGTTAGGGAGTGTTCATAAGTTCAAAAATATCTTGGTGGTTGGACTGGAAAATTGTCATCTTGGCACCCTCAGTCTTCGCCAACTGTTTTGCAACCCCCTT
Source organism: Ophiothrix spiculata (assembly GCA_000969725.1). NCBI lineage: Eukaryota > Metazoa > Echinodermata > Ophiuroidea > Amphilepidida > Ophiotrichidae > Ophiothrix > Ophiothrix spiculata. The sequence continues at coordinate 36,769 of JXSR01S021804.1, read as the reverse complement.
CCTTTCAAAATTACCCAAACCAGTCGCTTTCTTCAAATTTCCATGTCCACTTGCTTGCTTGCCACTGAAAAGCTGTTTGGCATTATTTCTCTGTGCAAACTCAGATGATGTTTATACATCAAATCAAACTAGGTTAGGATTAGGAGTTAAGATTAAGATAAGGGTTACTGTTAGGATTATAGTTCAGTTTTCGGTTACGGATAGCATACAAAATGTAGCGCAGACAAACCCTCTATCTTATCTTCTTATCTTGAGATTTGTTTGTTTGTTTTTTTCTCAATATAAAGCCGAGCAGGAATTCTCTGCCAATGCCCTGATATTTGGATTTGACATACATGCTTCAGCAGGTCATCAATACTTTGTTCTCACTGAAATAAAGTCTGAAGCTTATCAAATGGGCGGTTTTCATCTTCTTGTTTACTTGGGCAAGAAACTTTACTCTACTTGCTCCGTGGTTTGGAAGTCACGTAAAGCCCTTGGTCCCCTGTGCGAATAGACTCCTTCATGGGTATGCAAGTACTGTGTATCATTGATTGATTGATTGATTGAAATGTGTTAGAATTAGGATAAGGGATTAAAGTTAGAGTTATTGGATCAGGCAAAATGTGATTATAACCATTTTTCTGACCTCAAGGTTTTGTATGTTTTATTTTCACAGTATAAAGCTGATCTTGTCAAGGAATTCTCTGCCAATGCTCTGCCGTTCTTTGAATTTGACAAAGGTGGCGTGAAACTTCAGCCCATTATTGATACTGTGTTTTCTCTGGACAAAATAGCTGACGCTCATCAATATATGGAGGACAATAAGACAATTGGCAAAGTTTTAATCCGAATTGATGCTAGTGGACAACATCAAGAATTATAGACAGTTTTGGACCAGTTTTGGCCTATAGATGAGTTGACACAGGACGTCATGCCCAGCAGTGTGCCCGGTCATATCCATTGTTCCTTGCCCAGCACTATGCGTGCGCAGAAGGTTTTATTTAGGACACATGCTTTCAAAATTCACGCAAAATCAAGTAGGGCTATTGAAATGTGCAGCAATCGTTTGTTGTTCCCTCATGCATATCTGTGAAATAGCTCCTTACCTGTGTTTATAGACATTAGTGTCAACTCATCTATAAATTAAGGGTTTTTATAGTATTCCAGCCAGCCCTTGAAAACCTGGCGATATTTATTTTTCAATATGTATGAACATTTAGGACAAAATTTTAACATAGAAAAAGTGAGAGTTTATCCTGTATTCAAACTGAATCATCATATAAATGGATATGTAGAGGTGATGGTTGCAGTAATAATGTAGTGTTCCCAAAGGGGAGGGGACTCAACTTATAAAATGATTGGTATGACTTGTGTGAAGCATCTACAGAACTGATTTGAGCAAAAAAAAAGGGCTTTGAAACTAATTGGGGCTAGTGATTTGAAAGTTTTGGACAAAAATATCCTGTGCTGAAAATGATCATTTTTTTATCAATTTTAGTATTTGGAGCAAAAAAATGCTGTATTTTTGCTCAAAAGAGGATCTAAAGAAGTGAACATGTTAAAAATGGAGGTGTAAAGAACTGGCTAGATGAAAAAAGAAGGTCTTAACGATCAGATATCCTGCCCCTATATATGAGCGCCCTACCCAGAGAATTCCCCTCATGCTACTGGTTTTGAAGTAGTGTAGGCCTATGCTCAGTAGATGAGAACATAAAAACATTTAATCAACATTTTGGTTTTATAGAGTAACATTTTACTTGGATTCCCTGGAAAAAATCAAGTACAATTTTAGTACAGAATTCCTGAATAAAACTTTTAATAAATTCTATTGGGTTATTTGCCAGGGTTACAATATTTGAAAAAGGAGATTCCAAAACGTTGGATATACCTGTAGAGGGAAAAACTTTACTGGTAAGAATTCATAGTCATTATAATTAAAATGAAATATCATAATCGAAACAAACATTGAAAATAAACCCAATTTATTCATAAGAATTTGCAATGTATTCAGTTAATACAGATATTTTCTACCTTACAGATTATCTATTGTTGATCAACTATTGTAATGTTTTATTGGTTCAAAACAAGCAGAACTGTATTTTTAATTTTTACTTTATTTATGTATTCATATCAAAACCAAAGTTTATGGGAATCCAGAAATTGAAATGATCCATTCCCGGAGAGAGGGGTACTTAGTACTAAAGGGTTTATTGGGACCTGCCTCAAATTAGGGTAGCAAAATCAGGCTCGCTGGTATTTCAATCTTCTTTGCAAAATGTGGTATTTTGATGGGTTCTCTTTTCTAAAATGGCGCAAATTTTGACAATTTTCTTAAAACCTTCGAGAATTTTGTCAATAAAGTGTAAATTTGGTTAGAAAAAATGTGGTTTTTGATTAAGTGTGACTCAAAATTTTGGTATATGGATGGGTCCCTTTTTCTTGAAAATTGGTATTTGGATGGGTGGCTTTTTACAGAGACATGTCCCTACCAAATTTGAGTACCCCCCCCCTCGGATCCATCTATCAAGATCTCTACTGACAAACAGTATTAAAATGAAGTCATTAATTCTCAATTTACGAATTGCCAGTGCGTCTTCATTCGTTGGTTATCCCGTTGGACAACTCATTTGAGGCGTTTTTGTGGAGATAATCTCTGATATGTTACCAGCTTTCTTCTTGACCCTTTGCGTGACTGTGAGGCTTCCCACCCCAGTAAACAACAGCACCTGAAAGAAGAAGAAATCATCATGTGAGTGCAAGGAATCGTATCTGCAATGGCTGCCTTAAGTTATATCTTTTCTACAACTTGTCACAAGAATGTGAAAAATCATTACCTAAAAATCAATTACATAATGGGATTCCTCGTCAAATTTCCTTTTGAAAAATGTATAGCTTTTACAGCCAGAATTCAGCTCGCTGAAATATCGCTTATTTTATTTTTATTTATGCATGAAAAATGACAGGAAATGCCGTTTTTTATATGCGTATGAATATTCATGAGATCGGATACCCTAGTTTAAAAAGCCTGTAAACTCGCCAAAATAGCATAGAATCTCAAACCGAACTTGCAATTAGAAGCATAAATGTTATGAAAACATTTTGAAATTTTATAAAAATGAAAAAAATGGGAAATATTAGTGTCTTTTCGTGTGATTTTGCGAGCGTTTAATTTCCTTGAGTGAGGTCAAATTAGGTCTTTGCGTTTTACCTAAAATCTACGGTTCTGGACTTAATTTATTTTAGCCACTTGGTCAAAAGAGAGCGACAACACTTCTTTAACAGATTTACTAAAGCATTTGCGGTAATTCTGTGTAAAACACGTATCAGGTAAGAGAGTTTGACGTTTGGTCCAATGAGGTCAAATAATACATCCAATTTCTACGGAAAACATCATATAACCCCGGAAGTGATCAATTACGCTGCATTTGTCTTTTATTACGTACATAAAGTTAAAACACCCTATCCATGTCAGCGAGATCTGGATGGCCTACTCAGCGGCGTAGCTAGGGGGGGGGGGGCAAGGGGGGCAAGTTGCCCCGGGCGCCACCTCTAGGGGGCGCCAAATCGCCACTACATGAAAAAAATTTGGACCAACAACAGGGGACATACTGCCGAAATTAGCCCATTTTTGCCTAAAATTTTTTGCACGCTCCGCGCGCCCTTAAGAGTACTTTTTAGCTTAAATAAACAAATATTACTGGAAAACGCTATTTTTTGCGCGCTTCGCGCACTGGAAAAAAATTAGGCAAATTTTAGCAATTAGGAAAATGATACATGCTTTAGCATTACACATATATTTCATTAATGTACAGGGTGTATCAAAAAGGAGTTTACAGTTAATAATGTGCATCCATCTCAAAAAAGTACAATACATTCTGTAAATTTGTTTTTAATTATAAGTTAAACAGACTATTTTCTTTCCATAACAGAAAAAATAACTGATGTGCGACAACTGACACGAAAAATTATGGTCAATTTAATAGTTTTGTAAATTGTAAATAAAATCCGTTGTGCAAAGATTGCATGGTTCATCCACACAAGCAATGCTGAGTGAAGGTAACATTTTTTAGCTGAAAAGAAGATCAAATAAGACAAAACAAATAAACTTCTGACGTTTGGAGGCTAAATTCTTTTCATTTTGGTCTTATAATGACAGAGTAAGTGTTACATAAACTTTGGATATTTGACCATTGTCTGCCATTTTTATCACACTTCAATTACAAGGCTTTTTCACTGTCCACACAAAAGAAAACAACGTTCCTGGATACTTAGATTCACCACTGTTATGGCATCAGTAATGATTTTCCAACGTCATTTGGTGTGATGTCCTAAGGTCTCTTTCATAAGGGCTAGTTTAAGCCAAAGACACTAACGAATTGATCAACATCTTTTGATCAACGTTTAGAGCGGATCGCCACAACAAGCGTCGCATTTTGTTAACAGAGCCCTAATCTGACATGCAGGTAATTTTAAAGTTCTATAGTCTTTGTAAAAGGAAAAGAACATAAGGATCCTTCGTGATTTTTATTGACTTTGCGCAATCTACAAAATTAACCATCATTTTTTAATCGGTTGTCTCACATCTGTTGTGTTTTCTGTTAAGGAAAGACAATGACCTATTTCACTTATAATTCAAAACAAATTTACAGAATGTATTATTCTTTTTGAAATAGAGGCATATTAATAACTGTAAACTTCTTTTTGATACACCCTGTACATTCAAAAAATCATGACCCCAACATTTTTATTTTTAACAATGCATGTGTTTATAAATCATAACTGTTTTACACTTTTGCATGTAATCCTATGCGCGCCTCAACCACCGTCCCGGCCCCTCAACCACCAGAACCATCGTGTTTTCAAATTGTTTTTCAAGTATAACTTCATCAAGTAAACTCATGAAAAGTTCAGTTTTTGTATATAAATAGAGTATAAATAGACCATTGATATGATACCAAACTTTCCCAAATACGTTAAGAAGTTTTAGCAAAAATGCATGTTTTCGACTATTTTTTAAGGTAATAAAAACCATCATATTGGAAGGACCTGTTTTTGACGCAAGGCCATTCAAAAAAAAAATCATTGCGAAATTCAAATTCTGGTCTGTCCGAAGCTTTTACAACTGCATACTTCAGCAGTTACACGTAATTTTTAACCTCCTAAATGTTATATCATATGCATGTTATTAAACAGGGATGCCAATATAAACGAAAAAAGTTATCATCAATAGAACATTTTAATGAAAATTTTTCCTTCCTGCTAAAATTAAACATAAAAAATAACTTTGGACATTATATTAGAACTGTTTCACACCAGCAGGGTTTGGCAGCAAAATTGTGTTGGAAATCTATACAGCTTTGGTACATGAACTGTAAATGAGAGTCCTGTTGATGTTTCACATCATCCCATCGACCCGTTACGTCCATGACAAGACACCTCAAACATCTAAAGTCGGGCTCAGATTTCAAAACTAAACTGCTCATCTCCACCTCGCCACGCGCCGCTCTGGGACCTTGCAGGTATAACCTTACTACAACTTTGTACCAGAAAGAAATCCACTTGTCTTGTGTTCCGTAATGTAGATGAAATAGTTAGCTCATATTTCTGTTTGTAAAAGAACTTTGAATAGATAGACTCTAGTAATTGGTTCTTCGATTTCTTGTTGGCGAAAAGTTTTGTTTTCGGAGATAACAGCTGGAATAACGGAACGCCGTCCACGGATTCCTTCATCAGCATGGAATGGTTGTTAATATCTGAGAACAAAGTTCTGGGAAGATAGAAAACAATTACAATGTATGTCCCAAAGTATCATCAATAGATCGTATATCAGAACTTAAAATTAACACCTGAGCACTTTATTTAAATTCTTCAGTTTACAACAATATCGTTGTGATTATCATGTTACAAATTCAAAAACCGCAATTATAGGGATAGAAACAACTTATGGAATTCCACATT
>JXSR01S021804.1:17119-28783 GCA_000969725.1 Ophiothrix spiculata | reverse complement strand
TAAACCACGGTTTTATCTGAAAATTAGCTGTCCATGGATGATACGCAGCATTGCAGCTTTCAAGCGGAACATGTTTCAAGCGGAACATTTGAATGAGCCATGCTGTTGACAAGAAATTAAAACCGTGGTTTAGCTAAACATCTTTATGGAATATACGGATCCATCCGGGTGTTCAATTAGAATTGTCCCATTGTTGTAAAAACTCCACTATTGACTTCATCTTATTACAGGAATTCAGAAATATGTGTGAGTAAATGCAACTTCAGAGTTAAAAATCAATATCATATTTTGTTTTAAAGCTCATTAATATACTCAATTTTATATAGGCATTAATAAAAAAAATACCTTTGCACACAATGCTTTAACACATTTTCTGAATCACTTTTTGAACACTAATTTCCATTATGCGCCAATTACATGTTCTAGAACACGTAATGGACTTCAGTGTTCAAAAAGAGCTAGAGTTAAAAAGACATAATGTTGTGCAAAACGTGTTCTCTTTATTAATGCCTAGTGTTACTCATCTTAATAAGGAGCTTTGAAGCAAATATGATAGTGATTCCTAATTCTGAAGGTGCATTTTTAATCTGTAACAAGATTAAGCCAATAGTGTAGTTTTTTTGTAGTGTAGTTTTTGTTTTTTAATTCTTGTAACAAGCCAATAGTCTAGTTTTTACAACAATTGGACAATTCTAACGTTATATAGAAAGTGATATATAAAATTTAACACCTTATGTTCAGAACACTTTAAAGCGATGATAAATATGGTAAATATGACAATTTAAAAAAAGGTGTTTTTAACCACTATTATCAAATTGATCGCTGAAGAAGGAAAGTTGGAAGTAAAACATGATGTTTTGGGGAAAAAATTGATCATCAACATCCGAGGGTTTTTGTTGCGAAGAAGTGATTTCATTTGGTAAAATCTCTTATCGTCAAAATCTCATGGTTTGATTGCGATGGACCTCCAAAGGGTTCCATCTCCGCAATCTCCCTGCTTTTGACAAATGCACCTGGCCACACCTAATTTACCTGATACCTTAAAAGTACACTATTGTCAACAAACGTTGCTGCTCATTACAATTCTTGTCATATTTTGTCCCAGGTAGACCTATCACTCTAGATATTGCATAGATAACAAAGTAGTGCATTGGTTGTCAGCTTTAACCCAGTTTCAGCCCTCCCTCCTATCCGTGGTGTTTCTTGCTTTCAAACTCATTATAGGTCGTTAGCACTGAACACAGCAGCTAATCACAGCAGAGGAGTATTATTGAGACACAAAGGAAGACTGGTGGCAAAACACACCGCTGGAGAACAACTTGAACTTGGTATTCCTAGCAAGTTAATTATGAACATTAGGGTAGTATTTATACACAATATTTAGGATGATTAAGTACGTGTCATTCGGAAAGGGCAGGTTCATATACGGTAATTTGATTAACATCACCTTTAAGCACATAATAAACTTACAGAACGCAGCTAGGGTCTAACTAGACGCAAACAAAGACGATAAAGTTGAAAGTATTTTAACTTGCTAGCCTCTTGTTAGCGTCTTCGTAGCGTCTTGTAAGCATATCATGGGCAGAAGCGGTAAAATTTGATTTTTAAACCATGCACTAAGAAGTTAACGAGAAGTAGATATCTTATGAAATGTTACCTTTTAATACCTGCACACTTCACATGCTGCATGCAATTTTCCAAAGTGGGACATTCGTATAGTGCAGTGACCTGTTTATAAAGTTATGTCTTTATCATTTACCTTTTACAACAATTTCCACCAAACGGAGACTCTGAGAGAAACATATATATTATCGTGTCAAGTGTTTTTTTTTCTTAAAATCCAATCTGCTTACCAAAATTGATATAATACTACAAATGCCACCCTTCTCAATAAAGTACATCAACTTTAATTGAGAAAGTTCTTTGCAAGTGGTGTGATGTCGACGTAAGGTTACGCATGGGTAAAGAACTTTTATTTTCAGATGCTCTGTCAAGTTTGTTGCATGCATGACATGTGGATGATGTAATTGGAAGTTTGCAAACATAGCTCAGATATGCCAAAGGCATCAAACAGCACTGGTCACAGTTTTGGTGGTATAAATGTTGATTACTTCTGAATTTCATTCGTAGAAGACGCAAGGCCAGCCTGACATAAGCACTAGTATCTGAAATAATGTTGAAGTTTCTTATTGCTTTCGTTAAATTTGCTGCTTTAGAAAGGAACTTTTGAGCGATGTATGGTATATAAAGAAACATTTGGAATATATACATATTTGCTATATTGTGACGGATATATTTTATCGAAGGTAAGAACCACATCATTCTTTCTTCATTCTACTTAATATTTTTCTTAATGTCGTTTTAACTCCTCCCTTATCTAGGTCAATTACAAATATATTGACATAAATATTTTGCAACTTGTCATTAACCATTGCTTTATACATGAGTAATATTTTACAAGTTTAGATAGAGAACCATCTATTTTGACGTTATATGTTTATTTTGTAATTAAAAACAATTTTTACATCTTTTCATAGTTTCATTGTTTAAGAAGTATGCATTTTAATTTGCTCCTATTTGATGTTTCATTACCATATATACCATCTGATAAATGCAATAGTAATAACATAGGCAATGTGTTACCTTAATGAACCAACAAAAATGTTCTTCTTGCTTTTGTAATCTACAGGTTATCAAGAATGGAAACTGGAATGAAAATTGACATTGAGAACACAAAATCTACAACAAAACATTCTATACCATCACCAACAGAGCCAATTGCTCCAAAGAAACCTAAAGCACAGCGCAAAGTCTTGCGCACACCAAAGTGTGCCCGTTGCCGCAACCATGGCGTTGTTTCATGCTTAAAAGGTCATAAAAGATACTGCAGATGGCGTGACTGCAACTGCACCAACTGTCTCCTTGTAGTTGAGCGACAAAGAGTTATGGCAGCGCAGGTCGCGCTCAGACGACACCAGGCGACTGATGGTGGAGGTGGCGGGCAGAAAGTGCTGAAGTCTGAGGGGCCTGGTGGCGGGAGAGCTTCCGAGACATGTACCGGGCAGAAGAAGGCAGGCATCGCAAAAGGAACAACTGCTCCTATTTCTAAAGATATTCTGGATGGTAAGTATACATTTTGCTGATTTGTCTGTTGACTGTTTCGTTACATTCAACGTCTGTCGGTATCTTTGTGCACGAAAGAATAGTATAGAATATCACTGAAGTTTCGTATACTGCCTTTATGAATTTGTTATTTTGATATGTTTATAAAAGACATAACAAACATTACATAACATAACAAAACATAACATAATATAACATTCTTACATTCAGCTGTTATTTGCTATTAAGATGTGTTTATAAAAGACATAACAACATAACAAAACGTAGTCAATCATATATCAATCACATTTCATTAAAAACCAATTGGCAGCAAAAATGCTGAATTACATAATTTATAATAAAAACATCAAAAGTATTAGAATATTAAATATTAGAATTAAAACATAATAATAATTTACCTTACAACAAAGAGAAAAAAATACGAGGCAAAGACAAATGAAAAGTTACGGATCCAGGCCACAAAATACATGTAACATTACAAACATAACAAAACATAACATCACATCACATTACATTATTACATTCAGTTATATTTTCCACTGTACTGTGTTATCTAATGTATTTATTTATTTACTTTGCTTCAATAACAGTATTCATTTTACAACATTTAACATTTAAAAGATAGATTAAGAGTTTAGAACCTGAAACTTTTACAGAAACAATTGTGATTGTCTCAAGACGTATACGTAGAAGAAAAGGAGTCAGTAAAGCATTTTTACATCTAAGTCCCTACTTTATATTAGTGAATACTATGCTTTGTACAATGAAGGAGAAATTTAGTATAAAATTCGAATTAATATTAATTGTTGGAAAGTTCTTGGAAAAATGCAATCAGTTGAAAACATTAGCGTAAAAATTGTAAGGAAATTATATATTCATATAATGGTAACATTACTAAACTTCAAAACTAAATTGATTATGTTTTCTCTTGTATATAGTTTCAACTTCATAGAATCAGACAAATATCTTTATTAACATCACCTATTACTTATTAAATAATATTTTGTGATATAACATTTTTATATCCCTGGATAATATTGATCATAAGAAATAACCTATCTATCTAAAATACTCTATAGAACCTTTAAAGTTTCAAAACGTTTAACAGTTTTGAAGATAAGATATTTTTGTTCTATATGATATTTTTATATTTTTGTAGAAATTGGTGGCCCCCATCGCTCAAAAGAGTACTCATTGCCATCATATTTACCGGCATAATAGATTTCTTTTGTTGGATTCCCATGATTACATAGTTTATGTACTGATGTGTGAAATAATGGAGAACGTTTGTAATTGCAGCATTTCGTTACTCTCCGTTATTGGAATTCTTGTGAATAAAATGTAATTCTTAACTGTAATTAATTATTGTTATGTATAAGAAACATTTTAACAGTACCACAATTTAATATTTGACGGATTGAAACCTCCCTGCTTTGAATTGCGGTGGGCTCGCTTGTAAAGTCGTGTACAAACTGATATTTAAATATGGAAGTTTAAGCGCTGCTTTTATTTTGCCAATTTTTGAATTACCATTATTCTAATGAGAAAATTGCGAAATTCAAGGTATGTGATGACTTTGTTTTTCAATATTTTTTGAAATATAATATAAAATATCAAAAATAAATTGCAAATATAAGTTTAATAACGAAATGTTACAATTATCTTTGGTAGTTTACCGTGCATTTCTGACAATCGTATATGAATTAACTTGAAAATGATAATGAAACTGACAAATGTAATCGATATGACTATTTTTATGGGATTTCAAACAATATTGCGAATGTTTATTTGTAATTTGTTTTGGTCGCAAGACTCGCAATTTTAAACCGAAATTCATTTTTTTTTACTTTGTTTGAGTCAGCATGGGTTAAAAAGAGAAAAATGTCAGCGATAACTTGTTTATCACAAGTACATTATCATTACTTTTATACTTTTTCGATATATGCTTTGTAAAAAGCCTATGTAAGCAATTTTAGATATGAAACACTTGCATATTTGAGTCGGATCATGGAATTAGTAATGATCGACTCCCAAGGCTCTTGGGTCCAATGGTATTATAAAGAGAGTTTTATTAAATTATGTTAGACATGCCGCGTAGATAAAAGCAAAAATGAAAATAAAGTTTTTACTCTGATTTAGATATCAGGAAATGTAAGCCAATAAGTCTTCATTGTTAATCAATCGAGGTATTTTTTCGAAACCAAATTCAAGTAGATACAAAAATGCGTCAAAGAGCAACTGAATAAATAGACAGATACATATTTGGAAACTAATACCTACAATCTTTCTCGATGAAAAACATCTTAACCACTCAATTGACGGATAGCTGCGGAGTTTCACAGCCTTGAGCATTGTTTGCTCTAACTAGGGTGCTTATAACAACTATTTTGATTCCAAAGATCACTTTTTCACCGAATCTTTTCCCGCTGAGTCGGTGTATGTATCTACCCTTGTTAATAGAATTATGGCACTTAAGATAACAATGCTGGACAAGGCGTGGACAAGGGTAAGGTACATAGGTGGTAAACAATACTTTCATAAAATTTGATTATCAGAAGAGAGATAAGATACAGAATCTTGAATAAAGTGAATTATTCGTATAAAACAAATTAAAAGAATAGATAAATATATCTTTATCTAAATATCTAACGAGCCACTATTTGTTGAAAAAACGCATATTAATTCGAAGCGATGTGCAATCAAATTACAGTACTCTATAAATGACATTTTAACGCCATAGATAGCATCTCATGAGAGAAAGTATGGTAGTTAAAAACTTTATAAATGTTCTACTTAGCGTCTTTAACTGAGGAGAGGAAAGGAGCAATAGAAGAATTTAAAAGAGACGTTACAAAGATTACAATTTGCATAATTTGATAAAATCTCGGTGTCAGTTTGAACATGGAATCAATCAGGTATCATATTGGAATAAAACTAAGGTTCTGTCACGGTGAAGATGATTTTGGACATGATGGTGATCAATCAATCAATGATTGATCACCATGCATGTCCAAAATATCCTGGTTGATATCATTAAAAAAATCCCTTTCCCAACCCAGATTTACGACCTTGTCAAAGAATCGCCGTGCAAAGAGTGTTAATCTGTTATCATGGTTATGTTTTAAGTCATCTATTTTTTTCTCGTCACAGTGTTTTTGTTTTTACATCTTTTAAATAACACCAGTTTCATAAAGAACTCCATTGCAAGACTTTATTCTTAAAGGTACGGATAAAGTCCATCTATTCATGACCATCTATTCAAGGTCATGTGTACTTTCGAGATTTGTTAAAATGTTCATTAACTTGTCTACATGCCAATGACATGAAAAGAGATGCCTTTTTTGTTGACTGTTAATAGAATCGTATACACGTCTGTCATTTGCATAGTCAGTTATAATCAGAGTTATAATAATGCCTAATCATTTTGAGTAAAGCTAAATATGATGTTAGTATTTTTGTTTTGACATTGTTCCATTAAATCAGATGAGTCTCTAAGATTTGAATACTTAATTCAATATTTAAATTACAAATTGCTATAAGAGAAAAAAATCCCAATCAAAGTGCAAGTCAACGTATTAGTACCGTATCTGAGAATAGTACTTTGACCATAAACCATCCCTTGCAGCAAAGCTTGCAGCATACATGCAAACTGTCTTTGCTACAACCGCGGAAAGCTTGCAGCCATATTACGGTAGCTGACATCTATTGGCTAGACTCTGTGTGTTGTTTGTTAAAGCATCGGTGTAACATGTCAGATGCCTGACAACTTGGCATAGATAGTTTGGTGTTTTGTATGAAAGACGGATTGGGTTACGCTCTACTTTTCTTGTGTAATATCTGCCCAATATCGCAGCATCTGGCACATATAAGGCGGAGAGTTTCAGTTTTGATGGATACCTAAGATGATGTACTTAATTGAATGGAATTCAAATTGGATTTCATTAAGATTTTGCTTGATATGAAGACATTAACCGAAATCAAATATTCATTGTCGTACTGAATTAGTCAACTTGCTTTTTGTTAGAGAGAAAGAAATAGAGATATATTTGTAAATTACGTAGAAAATAACCTTCATTGGAGAAATTACATTGCAGAGAAACCTACAATGAAAGCCATGCATAAGAAAGGCATTCTGTAGCTCTTTACCGTATCGTAAGATAGCGGACGTAACAGAAACCGAAGAAATATGCTCCAAGAAATACAGAGATCACATCACAGAGAAAAAAATACCATTGCTGGAATTGTAATTCGGAGAAAACTCAATATAAGATAAATAACAATATAACTTTTATTTAACAAAAGGATTTTGTATTTCATAGGAAAATCTTTATTACAGAACAAAATCTCCATCATTGAAAGATAAAACACTCAAGCTAAAAACTAAATATTGAATTACCGAAAATACATTGCAGATGAAATCATAAAGAAAATTATGAGCTATTATGAAAGAATGTAGAGAAGTCATATCTATTACTAGTATATTGTCCCGGCTATATTGTTATAATCAAAGCTGTTTCATACCAGTGTTGCATTCCCTCATAATTACAACATTTCATACAAAATTTGTTACTATCATGACTTATTTTTGTTTTTGATGGAAAATAAACTACTGAAAAACCGCTGTTTGTGGACAATGTTGTTTAAGAATAATCATTGTTAAGGGATATCAAGCAACTGTCGCTTGTTAACTTTATAGAAAAGTCATTTACGTTTTTAAAACAAGTTGCTAAAGTTTCTAATCAAGTTGCTTATTGCTTAAATTTCTGCAGTATGTGCCAATACGCAAGATTGAATAAATAAATATTAAAATTAAAAGCGGTCACTTTTTATTATTAAATCAACATTGATGTTAAAATAGAGCTTTTCCTCTTCATTTTGCTTTTTGTTTTATCCAAGTGAGATATTCCTCCCTGAAAATACAGCACATTGAAAATGGAGCACAAATTGCAATATGGTCCGATTTGTGAAACATCAGGTGCATCAAGAAGCCTGTTGATCCATTTAAGTGACATGCTTGATCCCAGAGATGAACTCTTATAAATTGCTTTAGATTAATTTACAATTGTGTAGCTTCAGAAAAATATCGTTCATCAATTATTATCATTGAGAACTAAACAATTTAAAGAAAGAATTATTAGCAATTGTGAAATTTCAGTACTTTCAGTTGTGGTACTTCAGTCAGCATCAACTTTGAAAAGCAAAAAAAAAAAAAATTCTTCGAAGGCTTATTTTTTTATTTCGACCCCTCATTTGAATGTAAAACAAACTATATTAAATTGCGAGACTCAGATACAGTAGTTACAAGTTACAATGTTAAGTGTCATGACTGATAGGCGAAATCATACTCGGCCTCCAAACAATTTTTTTCCTACCAAACATTTGGTCGTGACGTCACCAAATATTTGCCATCGAACTTAAAGTATGAACGGGTAGCAAACATTTGGTCCAATGTATATGGCAATTCAGTATATGGCAATTCAATAGCATGAGCAATCGAGCGCGAAATTTTATTTGGTCTCAACTCGGTGTTGATGTTATTTTGTTTGGGGTCACTCGTCATTTTGACGTCACGACCAAATGTTTGATAGCGAAAAATTTGTTTGGAGGCCGAGTATGTTTTCGGCTTTAGAAATAGCACACTGCCTATCAAAATCAACTTGAAATTAATGGTCACATTATGTTGTACATCAGAAGCGGTATTTGACATACCTGTCTTGAGTAACTTTGAACATGACTTTTTGTGCTTCATGAGAAACTTATAATAAGTTTTTGATATGCCACTAAACAAAAATGCAAGAAAATGATTTGTTTTTGTATCTGGTAATTAAACTGTTTTGCATTAAATGTTTTCATTGCAACCTACATTTGATTATCAATTATGACAAAGTGATCATGAAATAATCTGAAATTCTTTATATTAAATTACTATATTACCAGTAGCGTAATTCTTTCAGAAAAAATCACACAAAATCTTGCGTTTTATTGGCACACACCATTTTTCACACTGTAAATTATATTTGCTTACTTCACAAGCATTTTGGTTGTGTATTTATGTGTATCATATCACTGTGATTATTTCAAAATACCTGTTTATTTCCCCTCTTACAGGTTACCGTTCTCGTGGCGGACGATCTGTGCAGTATTCATCCAACGTGTCGCACCGTCCTGTCATATTTTTACCGCCATCTGTAAGTGAACGCATGCGCAAGAGACGTGCTTTCGCCGACAAAGAACTAGAAACAACAATGCTTCAAAGAGAATGTCAATGGAGCCTGATGTACTCTGCGCACCAACATCCTCAAACTGGTGTTAACAATGATAGAATGCCTGGACGATCACCAGCATCTTTTGAATCAATGAAATCAACAATGCCAAAAGAGTTTCTGTATCGTCTCTTTCCAAACCACGACCCTTCAACTTTAGACATGATCTTACAATCTGCTGGTGGTGATCTCCACAGAGCAATAGAATATCTAGTAACTCTGAAATCCCTTGATCGCTCAGCCATGGACTTCTCTATAATAAGATCTGCTCCTGGATTCACACCAGATAATACCTCAATTTCTCCTATGTACGTTCCATGGAGTACAGCATTTAGAATGACTCACCAGAATGTCGCAGAACATAGGCATGATACTGTTCCTCAAAAATACACAGATCTTCTCTTAACCAACTCTGGTTTAGTGAAACCAAGGACAGCCTTCCATAGATCTGCATTCTATCCCATTTTGCACAATGGGAAACCCCAGGATGGCCTTTCAAGACAGAGTGTCAATAAATTAAGGTGTTCTAGTGTTGAAGATGAAAACGAGTTCATTTGTGTTGATGACGTAACATCAGAAAGTAGTGACGAAAGTAGTCATCGTCATGATCGTCACGATGAGCGTTCAACAGAGTACCAAAGGAAACCCGTATCACCAGCATTCAAACACTCAGAACCAACAGTGCAGGTATCAAGAGCCAAAGCAACTCCTAACACTAGTTCAAAATTGTCATTTTCTGTTGACTTTTTACTCGGACAAAACTAGCTTCAAAATAAATCATGTTTAAAAGTTCAAATTCATATGTTTGCAATGTTACGTCATCATGTACAATAATATTATTATGCACAGTTTATGCACACTTTTTGAGGCACAATGTAGCAAATTCAATTACTGCTCCCCGGGACTGCACCACCACACCCATGACAGCTGATGGGACAACAATATTTTCGTAGACTTTTCATTTCGAGTATAGACTTCAAGACTTCAAGCCTGTATACGTACCTACATTTTGGTACCAGATCTAATTTTGTATTTGTGACAAATCAGATAAAAATTGAATAACCTAAGATGGAACAACTTTATTTCATTCCATCCTTAAATATACATATTTGAGTTATCATTTATTCATTATCTCGTACTTGAAAGAAATTAGAAAGACTGAACGCAAGACTTTATTTCGTCTATCCAACGGACTTGATTTCCATAACATCCTTATTTAATGGGAGACTTTAATATACATCTACAAATTATCATTTATTCATTAGGCCGAATTCATAAAAGTAAGCAATTGCTTTTTCTATGGCTTTTACTTGAATATCTGCCCATATATGGATAAAAGTTCAAGTAAAAGCCATAGAAAAAGCAATTGCTTTCTTTTATGAATTCGGCCTATTGTCTCGTACTTGAAAGAAATCAGATTAACATTGAATAACTCAAGATGAAAAAACATGTACTCGATTTAATTTATTGATACTAATTAGCTACTTAGAATCAAATTGAGCGGCTTTTATGATAGTAAAAGAAGTAAATATTTCCATGTTTATGTAATCAATAATCATGAAATAATTAAAGCATTTTGTTGCGAAAATTGACTAGGTGTCCTTGCATTTGATGCGACGATTATCCGATAATAGCGGAGGCTTGTTGGTGAAAACCTTCCCTGTTCATCATTAACTTGTGAGCCGGTGTGAAAGGAATCAAAGTCCCCCTGAAATGGTAGTCCGCCTTCCATAGACTATAACGGAGTAAAGCGTGAAACTAATGTTGCATGAGAGTTGCCTATACTTTACTGTACAACCCGGACAATAAGAACGGTGGACTTCCATTCCTGCTACACCTGGTTTGTGAGACATTTATGAGATACCAATTATTTGATGGTATCCATTCCCATGCTGTTGTTATTAGAACGAAGCCTGTTGCATCAAATAATTGGTAGCTTATAAAGAAATGCAAGTTGGGAAAGAGATATTGCATTATATGAAAATTTATTGATGAACTTGATTTGACATTATGGTTTTACCAATCTACATAATAACAATAATTATTATTTATTTATTTAATCACGGTAAAACAAGTTCAATATACAAATTGGTCTTCCACATTTCCGTGAGAAGTTACAAATATTAAAACATATCATATATATATTTTTCATATCAAACACATTAAAAAGTATCATATATGCCATACAAAAAAGTTGAAAACATTCAACATCCATTATCACACATAAAACATGAATAAGTTACAGGTGTAGAAACTCCAAAATTGAATTATCAAAAAA
>JXSR01S021803.1:24121-35155 GCA_000969725.1 Ophiothrix spiculata | reverse complement strand
AAATACATGTGCCATCAGCACACATGAATTCATCGGCAGGGCAAGTGGGACCTGTTGAATTACGTGAAAAGTATCGGTTACTTTTATAAAATGACAGAAATTCAAAATATTCAGGTGATTTTTCGATTATAAACCTACTTGAAATCCATATATTTTGTATAACATACCTTCTGTTGTCATGACTGAAGTGGTGCATACGGCTTCATCTCTTCCATCAAAACAGTCTTCTTCTCCGTCACAAACCCAAGTGCTATTTACGCAACCTCCTCCATCACATGCAAATTCATTAGCAGAGTCACATGCACAATCTGCGCTTGTTTCGTCACTATAGTCATCACAGTCATAGAGATAATCGCATGTATAAGTTGCTGGTATACACGACCCATCTCCGCATTGGAATTGATCTTCTGTACACGTACAATTCAGTTCATCACTGCCATCATAACAGTCTGGTGCTCCATCACACACCCATGTAGCATTGACACAACCACCAGCAGTGCAGGCAAATTCTATAGCAACATCACATTCACCTAAAATAAACAACATTTTGAATTAATAATGATTTATTGTCCAGATATTTTGTTTCATTTTACATTAGATTTAACTGAAATTAAACCTAGCATATAACTTACATCCATCGATTTCATCACTAAAGTCCCCACAGTCATCTAAGTAGTCACATCTGTAAGACTGGGGCACACAGTTGTTGTTTTGGCAACGGTATTCATCCTCAGCACATTCTGTAACTGAATAAAGTTATGTCAGTTGAGATATAAATGTGACATTAAACCGGTACTGTGTCCTGTGAATGACGGAAGCCGGTTAGGTTACGATACAAGACTTGACGTAATGAAATCCAAACTTCAAAACTCCTATCAACCAATGATTTATGAAAGGTTTTGCTGTTTAGTAATCTCAACGCCACCTGATTAAAACCGTACAGATTTATAATTTCCAAAAGCGAATTAAACACCCTGAACTGAACACTATAGCAATGGCAATTTTTGAAAGGAATGATTTGGTAAACCAATAATACAATACAGTGGAACCTCGTTAACACAAACTCTGTTAACACAAAACCCCTGATAACACAAAATGTTTGTTTGGTCCCAAGTATTGGTTTCCTATGTGAAATCAGTTGGATGACACAAAATCCTGATAACCCAAACTAAACTTTTTGGCCCCAGTGATTTTGTGTTAATGAGGTTCCACAATGTTTTTTAAAACTAATGAAACAATTTTGGAAAAACCTAAATAAAATTTTCCTAGGGATCATTTCAAAATTCAACCGGCAGTTGACCACGCGGAACCGTCGGTTCCGATCGGTTGCTATTGTTCTAAACAATGGCAACCGCCCAGAACCGGTC
Source organism: Ophiothrix spiculata (assembly GCA_000969725.1). Classification (NCBI taxonomy): domain Eukaryota; kingdom Metazoa; phylum Echinodermata; class Ophiuroidea; order Amphilepidida; family Ophiotrichidae; genus Ophiothrix; species Ophiothrix spiculata. The sequence continues at coordinate 33,788 of JXSR01S021803.1, read as the reverse complement.
AGCCGGAGTCTGGAAGCGACCTCTTAGACAAAATCATCTACCAACATAGAAATGCTGGATGACTGACGAGTAAAAAGACACAGACATCGGTACAGCACTCTGCATGAAATGGTTAGAACACCAAATCACTTTAATTCCAATCAACACTATTGAACTGACGTTCTCAAAATTGACACAAATGTTTTAACATTGTGAACATAAACATATCTCAATAGCCTAGATAACAAGTGCTATCATAATCACAAATTAATACATTGGTACAGCAATCTGCATCAACTACTAAATTACTTGATCCCAACAACACTATCAAGCTGACGTTCACAAAATTGACACGAATGTTTGAACAAAAACATATACCGCAATAGACTAAATAATAAATGTTATCATAACTACAAATGAATACATCGGTACAACACACTGCATGTTTTACACTTGCATGACATTATTAGACCACCAAATTACTTTGATTCCAATTAAAGCTATTGAGCCGAAGTCTACAAAATTGACACAAAAGTATGAACATAAACATGTACCGCAATAGACTAGATGATCAATGCCAACACAACCACAACTGAATACAACCCGGGATTACAACAGATACAGAAACAAAACGTTGAGCCGCAGAAGATATTTTTGGCACAGACTGGGAGGATAAGGCAACAAATGGTGCAATAGAGCTCCTAATCCCGATTACAAGACATGACTTGACTAACGTCTACTACTGTACAAGAACAATAACTGTTAGAGTATTCAAAGAAAGTCTAGCCACGACAAGATACAGAATGAGTTTTGGCTTGTGACTAAACTAGGCCTTTTAACATTTTAACCTGCACATCCATCCTCATCGCTGTTGTCTCTGCAATCATTGTTTCCATCACACCATGCATCCCATTCTATACATCTTCCATTAGCACAGTTATATTGTGTGTCCGGACAACACCTGATTTCATCGCTATTATCAGCACAGTCTTTGTAGGAGTCACAGAACCAATCATTTAGTATGCATTCCCCAGAGTCACACCGTGTTTCGCTTACCGGACACGCTTTCTCTGAGAAATTGAAAGAGGTAAATGAGACTTTGATAAAAAAATCACACCAATCCCCCCAAAAAAATAATCTGTGTAAAATCTTTTCTTCTTTACTTTCATTTGCAAAGCAAGTTGCTTCTCTAAACTAAGAATCCAATATGTGATTTTTAAGTAATTACCTGCGGTGCTATCATCGGTTGTTCCCGTTATACTTGGGTCAGTTGTGACGACAAAAGCTGTACAAAGGGATACACAAATTAGAAATCAGGCATATCAAAGAGTAGTTGTCAAGAAATTACAAAGGGTGCTCCATGGCCAAATTGAACAAGATTATGTCTATGAGGCAAATGATATTAACCACACTAACAATTTTCACAATTGGGGTCTCACTGTATAGCACGACCTCACAACTTGATCACAACTGACTGAGTCACGATATGACTGCGATGTGATTCACGATAAAGGATATTGCAAAACTAATAATACGTATGAGGATCCTGCGTAATCTACAAGATATTGATATGAATGTAGTTTATATTAAAATGTTATCACTTATCTTGGTGATATTTGAAAAACTCACTTGTCTCTACAGTAAGTGGAACAAATCCCAGGTTATATGATTCCTCTCCTTGACCAGCAGTATCAATCACAGCCTCAACTTGAACGCTGTATGAAGTTTCTGGAGCTAAACCTGTAACAGACATCTGTGAGCCAGGATCAGATGAAACATATTGTGTAATTGGGTCACCGCCATCTTCTGGAGTAAAGATAAGCTTATACTGTGTGATGGAACGTTCCAGGTCACTTCCTAGTTCAGGAGCAGGTTGTTCTATACTGACAGTGACAGAACGTCCTCCGATATCCAAGAACGATGGTGCAGGAATGTCTAAAATAATAAAAGGATGCAAATTTTGCAATTTGATTTTCACAAGATATAATTTCTTCGTAAACAACTAACTATAACCGGAAAATACATTTAACTATAAGTTTGCAATATGTTGCATTGTTTGCAATTTTATATTGAAATCAATAATACTCTATTTGTATTCTGCAAGACTTTCATTGTATTGTCAATAAATCAATTTCATATTTTATCCTTACATTATGTTTGTCCATGTTACTATGATTACTTAAATTTATCCTCATGTCATATTCCACAAAATAAACTACATCATTTCAGGCAGTGCGCCGCTACAACATTGGAAACTATTGAATTTAATCTTACAATACATACCAACACAAACTTGGCTTTCATCGCTGCCATCTCTGCATTGACTTCTACCGTCACAAACCGTATCCAGATCTATACATCTACCATCAGTACAAAGGAATTTGAATGGACAAGTTGCACAGAAAGCTTCGTCTTCATCAGAACCACTTGCACAGTCGTCTATTCCATCACAGGCCCACGTTTTTGAAATACATGTACCATCAGCACACATGAATTCATCGGCAGGACAAGTGGGACCTATAGGAATAGAAGGATGAGGCGTGAAAAGTTGTAGATAGTTATACGATTCCTATTTCTTATTATCATGTGGTAACTCTGAACAACAACAAACAAAGAAGATTAGACAAGTATGAAGTTGAGATCATAGTCGTATTCTCCATATTGTTCCTAAAACTTTAACAACGACAATTTCTCAGAATTTGTTTTTTAAACAATTTGAACTCTCAAAATATGTTTAAACCAAGTGTTATAAATTAAATAAACCTTTGATGGGGAAAAATAAATATCCATTTGTAAATACCTGCGGTCGTGTAGGGTATCTCCGTAGTAAAACTGTCAACAGTCGAACTGGCTTCAGTAGTAACAGCAAAGGCTGTAGAGATTTGAAAAAGATATCGAGTGTTATGGTTCAAATATTAAATGTTTCAAAAATCAAAATCCTCTTATAAATCTTTCCTACATCTTTAATATAGGAAACGAGATAACTACTTACTCGTTTCAACAACCATGGGACTGAAACCCAAATTGTACGTTTCTTCTCCTTGCCCTGTTGTATCAATAACAGCTTCGACTATGACGTCATAGGTTGTTTCTGGTTTTAAACCAGCTACAGTGATCTCTGACCCAGCTTCAGCAGGAGCATAAGTAACAATTGGTTCGCCACCATCCTGCGGGGTTAACACAATTGCATACTGTGTGATGGTACGTTGTAGATCTCCTTCAAGCTGTGGTGGAGCTTCTTCAAACCTGACAGTAATGGACCGTCCTCCAATGTCACCAAACGATGGTAAGGGTAGATCTGGTAAAACAAAGATGAATGATATGTTTTTTTAAATGACACAATTGTAAACTTAAACGCATCATTTTGAAATAGGAAATAATAAGGAATTGAAAAACAGTTTAGATTCTTAAATCTATAGGAAATAATTTGTAAACCAAATTAAGAGCTTACCAACACAAACTTGGTCTTCATCACTGCCATCTCTGCATTGACTTCTACCGTCGCAAACCGTATCCAGATCTGTACACCTGCCATCAGTACAGAGGAATTGGAACGGACAGGTTGCACAGAAGGCTTCGTCTTCATCAGAACCACTAGCACAGTCTGGTATACCATCACAAGCCCAAGTCTTGGAAATACATGTGCCATCAGCACACATGAATTCATCGGCAGGGCAAGTGGGACCTGTTGAATTACGTGAAAAGTATCGGTTACTTTTATAAAATGACTGAAATTCAAAATATTCAGGTGATTTTTCGATTATAAACCTACTTGAAATCCATATATTTTGTATTGCATACCTTCTGTTGTCATAATTTCAGTTGTGCATACGGCTTCATCACTTCCATCAAAACAATCTTCTTCTCCGTCACAAACCCAAGTGCTATTAATGCAACCGCCTCCGTCACATGCAAATTCATTAGCAGAGTCACATGCACAATCTGCTCTTGTTTCGTCACTATAGTCATCACAGTCATAGAGATAATCGCATGTATAACTTGATGGTATACATGACCCATCTCCACATTGGAATTGATCTTCTGAGCATGTACAATCAACTTCATCGCTGCCATCAGAACAGTCGTCTACTCCATCACAGATCCATGTGGCATTGACACATCCACCAGCAGCGCAGGCAAATTCATTTGCAGGATCACATTCACCTAAAAATAAAATCAAACATCAACTCGTATGCCTCGTTGTAATTTTACACAAGTTTTGATTGTAATATCAACAGTCATCTTTTTTTTGGCTATTCAAATTAAAACATTACATCACCGCTGTGTGATCACCATTAAAAAGTGAACACTATTTAATGGTGGTCAAGCAGCGGTGATTATAGCACATCTATGTTGGCGCTATTTATGTAAATCAAGTTTCCGGATTTTATTGGGCATTTTGTGAGTAAGACGTAAAATAAAATGATGGAAACATATTTGGCAATTTAACATCTAATTCCAAAATTAATTAAAACACTACCTGCATTTCTTGTAACAGCGTATTTTTGTAAAAACAAAATAAATAAATTAACACATCAACCAGCGGTGTCATCAGGAATACTACACTTCTTATTTCTGTTCCAGAATACTTACATCCATCTATTTCGTCACTGAAATCTCCACAGTCATCTAAATAGTCACATCTATATGCCTGTGGTACACAAATATTGGTTCGACATCTGTATTCATCCTCAGCACATTCTGAAAAATAACATGAAAATTATCTCAGATGTTACGATACATTTTGTATATAACCTCCTGTAAGCAAAGATATCAGATCAAGACATCCCGGAGGTTCACTATCTATACATGTAGGATAGACAGTAGTGACTTTTCCAAGTTAAGAGTAGGGCCTATCAATTAAAATGTTACTCAAAAAATGGTCAATCAACAAACAGCCCGAGTAAAAAGGAGGCCATTTATAAGGTGCAATAAAAGTAGGATCAGCTCAGGCATGTTGGAGCTGCGTAAAATAATTGTAAATAGTGAACCATCATATTAAATATAAAGCATATTAAATATAAAGTTAAAGCTTCGCAATTAGAAAATCTTTGTATTAAGAATGCATGACGAATTAATATAAACAAACAACTAAGGCTAATCTGAGAAACAATCTTGGTAATTTCATCTATAAGAGAGTGAGATAATATAGGTATAAATTATAAACTCAATCTAATCTTTTGACATACCTGCACATCCGTCCTCATCACTGTTATCTCTGCAATCATTGTTTCCATCACACCACATATCCCATTCTATACATCTTCCATTAGCACAGTTATATTGTGTGTTGGGACAACACATGAGCTCATCACTTCTATCTTCACAGTCTTGGAAATCATCGCAGAAATACGACGAAAGGATGCACTCACCACTATTACATCTTGTTTGATTTACTGGACATGGTTCCTCTGAAAATAGAAATTTAGAACTTACATAAATTATGTAGTTCGCTTTTGTTAAATGGGCTAGCTTAGATTTCACATAAAATTTAAAACGTATGGAAATGCTCTAAATAATTCGTTTTATTATCACATGCATAGAAATAAGATATTTATAAAAAAAAAAACTCGAAACACTGTTTTCACACCATTTTTTTCTCCGGAGAAAAAAAGTAAATTTGTCAAAGAATTACAATTTTTCCAGTATTCCACAAATTTAAGAAAACCTACTTATAGGTAATAATTATTACTACAATGATGTTCTATCGATTCATGTGAAAAATATGTAAATCAAAAAGTAGCGGGACGAATCTAGGCTAGTCCCTTTAATTGCCGTCTGTTATCAAAATGTTGTTATATCCCTTCAGTTCAGTTTCAGTTACTGTTCAAAAATGTCCTGCGCCTTTACGTATTATTAAAAACATTCATAGCAAAACCAGCAATATGTTAATTTCTCTATTATTTCCATTCCATTTTTTCTACACAAAGTTTTTTCTCGCATATTTGTGCGCCAGTTAAACGGGAAAATAAGCTGTTCGTAAATAACTATTAGTCCAATGCAATGCGTAACCCTATTTTCTGATATCAATAAAACAAAGAAACAACTTACGCGTGGAGACCACGTAACTTAACGATCAAACAAACCAAATACAAAATAAAAAGATGTTTGAATAAATTACCTGTGGTGCCCATAATCGCATCTGTAGTGAAACCTTTTTCGGTGGTAAAACTTTCTCTTGTAGTACTTGCCTCTGTTGTAACTGCCATTACTGAAATAAATATTTATAATAACACATTTAATTTACACAATGGACATATTTCAGTTCTTTGACCACGAACAGCTTTAAATAGTAATTTAAATGCAGTCCACTATCTTGAAAAAAACCACCACCAAATTTTTTCTTTGAATTAACTTTTGCATAACATCGTCAAAAAAGAAATTAGTACGTCTACGTTAACTTTCTATGGTCCTTAAAACTCATGGCGAAATTTCAACGCACTTGGACTTACCCGTTTCAATAATCATTGGAGTAAAACCAAGATTATATCTCTCCTCTCCTTGCCCATTAGTGTCAATAATGGCTTCAACAAGAATGCTGTAAGATGTTTCAGGTGCTAAGCCTGTTGCAGTGAACTCTGAGCCAGCTTCTGCTGGAACATATGTAGTTACTGGCTCCCCACCATCCTCTGGAGTGAAGGTAATAGCATACTGGGTAATTGTACGCTCTAGGTCACCTGTCAGTTCAGGGGGAGCATCTGCAAAACTGAATTTCACTGACCGTCCTCCGATATCAGTAAAGGATGGCATCGGCAGAGCTGAAAAAGAAGACAAAGTACACCAGTTTATTCTTTTATATTAAATGCCTTTTCTTTTAAGTTTTTAAATGAATTGAAATAATTAGGAGGAACACAGAGTCATAAAGACGAAAAACCCCAACAGGTGATATAGTCTTGTCTTGATAAAATACACCTGCTACAAGCATAGTTATTATAGTACTTCAGTGTTTCCAACCAATTAAGATTTTAAATAATTTGTCATTAATCAAACTGGATCTTACCAACACAAACTTGGTCTTCATCACTGCCATCTCTGCACTGACTTCTTCCATCACAAACATTTACCAAATCTGTACATCTGCCATCTGTACAGAGGAATTTAAACGGACATGTTGCACAGAATGCTTCCTCTTCATCAGTGTTATCAGGACAGTCCGGAACACCATCACAAACCCAATCTTGCGAGATACAGCTTCCTTCACCACACATGAATTCACCAATTGGACATGTAGGACCTTTTTACATAAATGAATAGAGACATGTGACAAACATTCAGCGAGTTGAAATAAAGAAAGAATGGATATACCTTTATCAAAGATATTGATCCACCTTAGAAACGTCATAATTGTTAAATGTGCCCCTATAGTCATCCTAATGGGTCTTAGTAAGAAAAAAACGGTGAAGAGGTAACCCCAAAAAGAATGGGTATAGGCACCAAAACATCAGTAAAGAAGATGAGACATACGTTTACAAGGTCTACAAGGTCGGAAACATCTTTGATTAAGACTAAGTTTGAGGAAAACGTTGCAATTTTCAAGCATTACTATGTACAAAAAAGAAAACATATCTATCACGTTTCAAAATTAAACGAGTTTAGTTTTGTATTGAGTTTTATTAGTGTTTATCACGTGACTAAGCAAGATTCCTAGGCCATGAATAAATGAATTTTAAACTGCCAATGGCTAATAAACAAAACTTTGTTATTGTTACGATGCTAGTCGCAAATAAAATATCCTTAAAGCTGAGATAAATCAAGTTTTTACATGTGACAATGTCGGTTTACGATGACGATATGAGTTTCAAGGTATAACCTCTTTTCTCTTTTCGTTACTCTTTGTATTATATCTTGATATCATTTGGAGAATGCTTATGAGAGTTCTTCACAAAATATAAGAAATTGTATTACAGGTGGACATATTGTTTAATCATAATAAAATGCAAGTTTACCTTCCGTTGTCATAATTTCAGTTGTGCATACACTTTCATCACTTCCATCAAAACAGTCTTCTCCTCCATCACAAACCCACGTGCTATTAATGCAACCGCCTCCGTCACATGCAAATTCATTGGCAGAGTCGCATGCACAATCTGCGCTTGTTTCGTCACTATAGTCATCACAGTCATAGAGATAGTCGCATGTATAACTTGCTGGTATACACGATCCATCTCCACATTGGAATTGATCTTCTGTACACGTACAATTCAGTTCATCGCTGCCGTCAGAACAGTCGTCTACTCCATCACATACCCACGTGGCATTCACACATCCACCAGCAGCGCAGGCAAATTCAATTGCAGCATCACATTCACCTAAAAATAATCAAACATCAACTCGTATGCCTCGTTGTAATTTTACACAAGTTTTGATTGTAATATCATCAATCATCAACTTTTTGGCTGGTAAAATTAAAACATTACATCACCGCTGTATAATCACCATTAAAAAGTGAACACTATTTAATGGTAAACAAGCAGCGGTGATTATAGCACATTGTTGGTGGCGCTATTTATATAAATTAAGTTTCCGGATTTTAAGAATATATGGGCCTTCGTTTTGACAATATTTTTTATCTATGCAAAATGCATATAATTGATTTCAAAACATAAACAGCGTCACCAATAATGAAACTTCAAATTACGGTCTTAAAATAATGTATATTTATTTATAATGGGCATTTTGTGAGTAAGACTTAAAACAAAATGATGGAAACACATTTGGCAATTTAACATTTAATTCCAGAACTTTTAAGGACCTGCATTTCTTGAAACAGCATGTAAAAACAAAATAAATTAATTAACACATTAAACAGCGGTGTCATCAGGTATGACTACACCTCTTATTTCTGTTCCAGTATACTTACATCCATCTATTTCGTCACTGAAATCTCCGCAGTCGTCTAAGTAGTCACATCTATATGCCTGTGGTACACAAATATTGGTTCGACATCTGTATTCATCCTCAGCACATTCTTAAAAATAACATGAAAATTATCTGAGATGATACCATACATCTTGCATATAAACAAAGATATCAGATCAAGACATCCCGGAGGTTAACTATCTATAAAATAAAATAAAAAATACTGGGGATTTAAAGTGCGCTATGCCTCCCAGATTTGTAATTCCACTCGGCCTCTGCACACTTTACAGGTGTTCGCTGACCACTGTGGCCCAAGTAAGCTCCATTCCACACCAAGCATCATTTCAGGTTCTGCGACAACCTCTAGGGGCGCTGAACCTTGATCAGCCCACATACGTACAATCGCTGCCCGGATCAGCTCCCCGAGTTTCGTACGGGTTTCCACGAAACAATTAGCAGTTAGTTCCTTGTCTAAGAGAATTTCAAGCACACTCGACTTTTTTGGCACCAGCGGGATTCGAACTCGGGACCTTCTGCACCGCAATCGAGCGCCTAACTGATTGAGCTAACTTGACTGCTATACATGTATGATGGACAGTATGTGACTATTCCAAGTTAAAAGTAGGGCCTATCAGTTAAAATGTAACTCAAAAATGGTCAATCAACAAATAGCCGAGTAAAAAGGGGCCATTCACAAGGTGACTAAAAGTAGGATCAGTCCAAGCATGTTGGAGCTGCGTAAAATAATTTTAAATAGTGAACCATCATATCAAATATAACAAATAACAAATAAAGAAAATCTGTGTAATAAGAATGCATGAGGAATTAA
>JXSR01S021803.1:4297-21232 GCA_000969725.1 Ophiothrix spiculata | reverse complement strand
TGACTTCTTCCATCACAAACATTTACCAAATCCGTACATCTGCCATCTGTACAGAGGAATTTAAACGGACATGTTGCACAGAATGCTTCTTCTTCATCAGTGTTATCAGGACAGTCCTCAAAACCATCACAAACCCAATCTTGCGAGATACAGCTTCCTTCACCACACATGAATTCACCAATTGGACATGTAGGACCTGTTTACATAAATGAATAGAGACAAATATTAAGCGAGGTTTGAAATAAAGTAAGAATTGATATGCCTTTATCAAAAAAGATATTGATGTACTTTGAAAACTTTATAATTGTTAAATGTGCTCCTACAGTCATCCTAAATGGGTCTTAGTAAGACAAAAGAAGATGATGAGGTAATCCAAACAGAATGGAAAGGCATCAAAACATCAGTAAAAGGAGATGAGACATAAGTTTACAAATCCATAAGTTCGGAACATTTTTGATTAAAATTAAGCTTGAGAAATAAGTTGCAAAGAAGAAACAACATCTATCACGTTTCAAAATTAAACGAGTTTGTTTTTTTATTGAGTTTTATTAGTGTTTATCACTTGACTATGCAAGTGTACTAGGCCATTAATTGTTATTGTTACGATGCTAGTCACAAATAAAATATCCCTGAAGCTGAGATAAATCACGTTTTTACATATGGCAATGTCGGTTGACGGTGACGATGTGAGTTTCCAGTTACAACCTCTTTTCTCTTTTCGTTACTCTTTGTATTATATTTTGATAGATATCCTTTGGAGAATGCTTATGAGAGTTCTTCACAAAGCTATAATAAATTATATTACAGGTGGACATAATGTTTTAATCATAATAAAATGCAAGTTTACCTTCCGTTGTCATAATTTCAGTTGTGCATACGGCTTCATCACTTCCATCAAAACAGTCTTCTTCGCCATCACAAACCCACGTGCTATTAATGCAACCGCCTCCGTCACATGCAAATTCATTTGCAGAGTCGCATGCACAGTCTGCGCTTGTTTCGTCACTATAGTCATCACAGTCATAGAGATAATCACATGTATAACTTTCAGGTATACATGATCCATCTCCACATTGGAATTGATCTTCTGAGCATGTGCAATCAACTTCATCACTGCCATCAGAACAGTCGTCTACTCCATCACATACCCATGTGGCATTGACACATCCACCAGCAGCGCAGGCAAACTCAATTGCAGGATCACATTCACCTAATCCAAAATTATTACAATCAAATGAAACATCGATTTGTATGTCTCATAGTTAATTTAGACAAGTGATAACATCCACCAACAATAATTACAGGTTCAACACCAGGAAACGCCTTTCCTATACTATGATAAAACAGTCATTTTGAGGTTGTTTTCTCATATCTAAATTCTTAGATGAATAAACGGGCATTATGTGATGAATGAAAAAATTTATTGTATAAATAGGCAAAACTTGAAAAGGTAATCATCTGGGGATTCTTGCATTTTCATTTTGACTAATTTTCAAGCTTTAAAGAGTGGGTTCTGTGGATGCCCCGTAAGGAAATAATCCGCCTAAATGATCGAAGCTTGGTTCCCGGAAGCTATTTTGTAGTATAGAACCTATAGTCAGCATTTTGTCGGAACTACCATATCTCATGTTGCCTTTTTGTATCAGAATACTTACATCCATCTATTTCGTCACTGAAATCTCCACAGTCATCTAAGTAGTCACATCTATATGCCTGTGGTACACAAATATTGGTTCGACATCTGTATTCATCCTCAGCACATTCTGATAATGTCATAACAAATGGATGAAATAATCAATTTAACTCTCCCCTATCAAGGTAATTTATCGTAAAATCAAAATCATGCAGTGCATTTAAAAATGATCTTAAATATGATAGAACCGAGGTTTGATCAGGAAAAAGAACACTATAAAGCAAAAGATAATACAAAATCTGTGCTTATACAGGGAATCAAATTAAAGTGTAATCAACAGAGGCAATTTACAGAAAATCTGTTTATGTTTATGAACTTTATTATACTTGATAAATACCAAATTTAATCACCTTTCATGAGAATTTTAGTTTGTTGAAATCAATGTACTCAAAAGTTACAGCCGTTTAAGTAAAGGTACCCAATTTTGATGTCGAACAAATTTGCTTCAACAGTGGGTATTATCTTACTGATTGTGCATTGATGAACTTGACGCTGCATTCAAAATGTATAAACGGGTGCACATTGTGCACAGATACTGAAGAAGATTCAATGATGCAGATCAAAGTACTGATGGTCAACCAATGCCAGGAGATCGCGCAACAATGTAGCACTGACATTTTGTTGCAATTAAGTATCATCAGACTCATAGTCCGGTTGATGATCGCCGTCTGTTTTGTCTGTAGTTTACAGATGCCCACCAGGTCCTATCACTTCAATGTATTTGAAATATTGTTTATAAGCCAAAGATGACGCAACTCTTCGTAACAGAAACAAGGAAGATTCTGGAAGATCCTGATCCGGATGATTCAACAAAACATCAACCGAATTATAACATGTATAAGAGCTTTTTTGAGAAATCTGAACATTACATCATAACATCAAGAGTCAACCCACTACCCGATATTTGACATTCAACAGCCTATTGTTTTCTTGCTATTTTGCTTTCATAAGCATTCCTACCATAACAATTGAAAGAGACTACAGCATTTGTTACCAGTACGCACATAAACTAAAAAGCGTAGTTTGTTCGCCGTTCAAATTGGGTACTTCCACTCAAATGACTATAACTTTAGAATGCTTTGTCCGATTTCAACACAATAAATTTTCTATGAAAGCTAATAAAATATGACATCTCATACAGGAACAATTTTGAAAAAGAATAAAAGGAGCTGGTTAGATTACACATTATTTTGACTCACCCTGTATATATAACGTCCGACATAAAATGCCACAAATATAAAGTACTGAAAAAAATTTAGTTGTCCACTATCAATGACAGAATAAGGTTGAAGTGTCATAAGTTCCTACCCATGGTTTCTACACGCCTGCAGATTAATTAACATAACGTTTTCCTGATAATTTTTGGCACAATGACAAAGTATTATCGATTTGAAGTCGGAATATATCAAATTCTCCAACAAGCGACACCGATTTGCAGAGAACAAATGATTTTATTAAAAATAATGCCTCTGAATTCAATTCTAGCTAATTCCTAAACGACACACTGAAGATTCAACCATAAACACAACGAATACACACTCATCGGGGCCGCACACCCCCACCAAAACCACATAGTTAGGCCCCTCCCTCGCTTTGACCCAATGAGACACGGGTTCGATTCCCGATCCCGGCGATATCAAAGACAAGAAACAACAAAGGTTGCAGGAACTACATAACTTAGCACATGTAGGGTCAACTGATTACAAACCTGCGCATGCGTCTTCATCGCTCTCATCTCTGCAGTCATTGTTTCCATCACACCACATATCCCATTCTATACATCTTCCGTTAGCACAGTTATATTGTGTGTCAGGACAACACATAAGCTCATCACTACGATCCTCACAGTCAGGTATGTCGTCGCAGAACCAACTGCTATCAATGCATTCACCGCTGTTACATCTTGTCTGATTTACTGGACATGGTTCCTCTGGAACGTAGCAATATTAAATATCTGATCTAATTTGTGTTTTGCAAGGTTTTTTTTCAACATGAGCATGATCAAGTTTAATACGCTACATGTCGGCAATTTTCCATTATTATTCATATTCTACTACAACCTACTAGGGATATGAAAAATGCTACTCTTTGATTTAAATTATTGGTCAGCTATTTTTAGATATACACTTTCTTAATATTTGAAAAAAATAAACCTTGTAACTTAGTAAATCTAAATAGTCTAATCCAACAAGATTACATAAAAACGAAATTAACTTACAGGCCTAAACCTAACAGTGCTGAATCCTACAAAATCTTAAAGTAGAAAATGAAGAACATAGTCAACCGGGAGATGCATAGGCCCCATGCTCACCGAATCACGTCCAAGGCAGCACTCGTGTGTAACATAGGATTGCTGAACAATGGATCGGAGTGCGCGAGTATCACGCTTGAATGTGAGATCCATCCTACTATAGTATGTACTTGTGAAAAAAATGATTCGAAAAACTCGAGGAAACTTTAACAGACACAATAAAAAAATTATAGTTATCAAAGTAATCTTGCGCCACATCTAAATTGAGAACATCGAAAACACCTGTCTAGAGCAATCCAGATCCAGCTTGACAAAGGTTAAGTAACAGATCTATGTTTCTACGATGTTGAGATAACTCACCTATTGCCGCAGTACTACCGTCTGTAAAACCGCCAGTTGTGGCTTCAGTTGTAGCAGCCATTACTGAAAAGGCAGCAACAAAGCACTTTCAATAATCTTTGCAAATGCTATTTATTAACGTAACATTTATACGGTAATTATGATTGTGTGATAATTGTTTCTAATGCTTTTTTGATGCGGAACCTCACCTGTTTGAACGGTTACTGGAGTGAAACCCAAATCAAAAGCTTCTTCTCCTTGTCCTGGGGTATCAATAACAGCTTCTAACATAACATCATATGTTGTCTCTGGTGCTAAACCAGTTATGACCACCTCTGAATCGGCTTCAGCAGGAATATTAATAACAACAGGTTCCCCGCCATCTTGTGGAGTTAGAACAACAGCATACTGTGTGATAGCACGTTCTAAGTCACCTTCTAGCTGTGGTGGAGGTTGATCGAAGCTTATTGTAAGTGAATTTCCTCCAATGTCCGAAAATGATGGAGCCGGAAGATCTAGAAAATTCATATGAAAAAATGTGCAATATACTGATAATTGTGATAAATAATGGAAAACGTAATCGTTGAACTAAGAATTTAATGCATCCCATTTCTTATAATTGACTCACTTCTGAAACAAGTTCGTTTAACAATGGTTTTGAATTCATGATTTAGGGATTCTAGAAAATGTTCTTGATGATTCTAGAAAATGTTGTCGGGGATTCTAGAAAATGTTGTTGGGGATTCTAGACAATGTTCTTGAGAATTCTAAAAAATGTTTTTGGAAATTCTATAAAATGTTCTTGGGGATTCTAGAAAATGTTTTTGAGGATTCTGAAAAATGTTCTTGTGATTCTAGAAAATGTTATTGAGAAGTTTAGAAAATGTTCTTGAGGATAGTAAAAATATTCTGGGGGATTCTATGGATGAATGGTCATGATTGATGACCATCTTATCAGGAAAAGTGACAAATGTACTTATACAGAAAGTAAATCCCAGGATCAAATGATATAGAAATCAAAATTCTTTTATTGTCCATTTGATAATCAACTTTGTTGATTGCATTCAGAATTATATTGCTAAGTCTACTTTATGAAAATGAATTAGTGTTATTACTAAATAGCCTTTTGCTCTGCACTTGCAGAGTTTACAGGTAAACAGGCAAGGAAGGAATGCATTTGGTTAACATACCAACGCAAATGTCAGTCTCGTCGCTATTGTCTCTGCAGTTATTTTGCCCATTACAGACATTGTCTGAATCTATACATCTTCCATTTGCGCAGTAGAATTTGAATGGACAGGTGTCACAGAAGGCGTCATCTTCATCAGAACCACTGGCGCAGTCTGCCACTCCATCACAAGCCCAATCTTTGCTGATACAAGTGCCATCAGCGCACTTGAACTGGTCACGTGGACATAGTGATTCTAGAAAATGAAATATTCATGAATTATTTGTAATACTTTTACAATTGTTGTGTGAATGATCAAAGTTTAAAACCACAAGTATAATAATTTTGGACTTAATCAATCACACAGTGTTTCCTGCTAGTGCATTCCTAGGGTAGCTAAACTGCAATGCCCCTCACAAAAGGTACCGTTTCTTTTTTGCATGACTTAGTGGTCTGTTGCCATGCCTACACTTACTAATTACTTCAGATCTCTTATTTAGTAAACAATTTTGTTTTGTCTTGTTCTCACACATGATTGTAAACTTCTCCTCAAGACAAAGTTTGAAAACACATTTTGACAACCTTGCAATGATTGTATCAAAGAGCGTTACAGTCATGTTTTGTTTCAGTCTCATAATTGTCTTTTAGAAATTTATTTATTTATATATTTTACACTTTTGCAGATAGTCTGTTTCAGATCTTGACACACTAGTATGATTTTTTTACCTGTAGTGCCAATAATACTTGTAGTACTTTCGCCTGTTACGTCAGTAGAGCTCTCAGTAGTAACAGCCATGACTGGAAAATACAAACAACAATTCAGTATCTTGAATAACCGTACTCTATGAACAAGATTATTTTAGTATACAGAATCTGGTATGACAATGGATTATTGAGTAACAGTGTAGATAATTTAATAGCTCACCTGTCTCAACAGTAAGAGGAGTAAAGCCAAGATCGTAGGTTACTTCTCCTTGATCTGCTGTATCAACAACAGCTTGAATGACAACATCGTATGTCGATTCAGGTGTCAACCCGGTTATAGCAACTTCTGAACCAGCCTCGGAAGGAACGTATGTAATTATTGGTTCCCCTCCATCTTGTGGAGTTAGAACCACAGCATACTGTGTGATAGCACGTTCTAAGCCATCTGCTAATTGTGGCGGAGATTGATCAAACCTGACTGTGATAGAGTTTCCTCTAATTTCCGTGAATAATGGAGAAGGAAGATCTGTAAAAAAATAACGCGTGCAACTCCATTAAAACACATAGCAGGTCTGAAGCTAAACTGAAATTGTTGTTAAAATCTGACACTTCTGCAAGAGTAATTAGCATAAATTTGTTAAAATGATGGCAATTTTCAAATTTTGTTTTGTCCGTTAAATGGTAACTTATAACTTTAAAAACAAATTCAGCCACGCATTTGTTATAATAGTCTGCTTTTTTGGTTAAAAACATTTTTTTATCTGAAACTTTTGTCGGGAAAAACATGAATTAGTTTTCATGACGCCATTTTATTAAAGAAATGGCAGATTGTCAAATGTCTTCTTTTATGTGTATGGCCGTAAGTTAGTGTTTCTTTGACAAGGAACGTGGTTTTGAAATCAAACAACATTCGGGGGGCCCAACTGGACCCTCACCCCGTTTTGGAATTAATATAAGGATTTCTTTCCTTTACTTCTCAGATAAAATTACTTTCAACAAATATTGCAATATTTATGCTCAATACTCATAAGCTACATACCAACACAAATTTCTGTCTCATCACTGTTATCTCTGCAGTTATCCTGTCCATTGCAAACGTTGTCTGCATCAGTGCATAATCCATTTGTACAGAGGAATCTAAAGGGACAGGTATTACAGAAAGCTTCATCTTCGTCTGTTCCATTTACGCAGTCGTCAAAGCCATCACATGCCCAATCCTTGGAGATGCATAATCCATCACCAGAACACATGAATTCATCAGGTGGACAGGTTGGTCCTTCAAAATAAAAGGAAAATGTTTTCAGTATGTTTTAATTTTGAATTTGATGGTGATTGAGGCCCATCTGTAGAAAGCCAGGCAGATAGTGTGAACTTATAAAGATGAAATTACAATGAAATATGGTACATTATGTTTCTTTTTTCATTGCTAACAAACTGATTAATTATTTTTTTGTTTTCAATATGTCTCTACTAATCATAAGAAAAGAGAGAATATGAATACAGACGCTAAAGTAACATCATCCGTGAATCTAGATAATCTGTTTTCGGTTAATTTTGCGATCAATTTGAAGAAACCCAATCTAAAAATACCCCTTAGGTGAGAAAGGTGGGAGTAGAGAAGCTTCCAATTATGAGGAATTAGGTGTTTATATTAAAGGCTTTGTGCATATTTTAAGTAGACATTTTACCCATGCTATGGAGCTAAATTTATAACTTACAGGACATGCTCGAATTACCTTTTCGTTTTCAAGCAAAAAATAATAAATAAAAAGAATAATTGAAACTGAAAATCAAAAAAAAAAAAAAAAAAAAAGAAAAGAGGGAGAAAGAAAGAAACAAACAAAAACAAAGAAATCAAAACAGTGAAATATATACATTTAAAACGATAATGGTGATTTTAGACTTATCTTTCACAAAAATTACGTCATAATAATGTAACACCTCTGTCGATTGTATTTATTTTGATATGCAATTATGAAGAAACCCATACCTACAAATTAATACCAAACAAAACTTATTGGGGTTCAGTTCGGAAAAATTAGGAAGGGGTAGAAAACGCCTCTTTGCATCCCTTTGGATCGACATGTTACAATAACCGGTTAGATAAAGGATGAAGTGTATAGTTAAGTAATATACATTTTACAGCTATTTTACAAAATACCTTCAGTTGCATCGCAATTGTACTCATCGCTTCCATCAAAGCAATCTTCATCGCCATCACAAGCCCAAGTACTATTGATGCAGCCTCCTTCAGCACATGCAAACTCAACAGCAAGGTCACATACGCAGTTCTCATTGGTTTCATCACTGAAATCCGCACAGTCGTACAGATAATCGCAGGTGTAATCAGCAGGTATACACGATCCATCTCCACATTGGAACTGATCTTCTGAACACGTGCAATTGAATTCATCACTTTCATCATAACAGTCTGGTGTTCCATCACATACCCACGTGGCATTGACACATCCACCAGCAGCACAGGTGAATTCTATCGCAGGATCACACTCACCTTTGGGGCGAAAACATTAATTGTAATGACCATCTTGAAAGAGTTTGTCAATTGCATAGTCTCTTACTGGCAATTGTGGAGAAGGTGCGACTTGTAATGGTGTAAGGTTGTTTACATTTTGGACTGAATGATTATTTTTCTTTAACAAGGGTGCCAACATCGTTATCTGAATTTAATTTTAACAAAGTCTCCTCAACATTCAGAATTTACAGACACAATACTTACAATCGACAGTTTCGTCACTGTAATCCCCACAATCGTAAAGATAATCACATCGGTAAGAACTTGGTATGCATACATTATCTCGACATCTGTATTCATCTTCAGTACATTCTGTAAAGTTTTGATGATACAAATTGATTTTTATACTCCTAGCACAAAGCATTTCAATAACAATCGCAATAACAGCTAATAATGCCTCAGCAATCGTAACTTTTCATTACACTGTGTTATTATACTTTAGTATTATGCAAGTACTTACTATATGTATTTGTTCTTTAAATAATTCAAAGACTACTATTTTCGCATATTTTTCTTATTGACTAAGAGAAAATACTTAGATAAAGATAAAATCCGACGTATCATTAGTGATAATATCAATTTGACGAACTGCAACATTTTTGTAACTTTTTATTGGCTAATTTTACCTGCACATCCATCCTCATCGCTGTTATCTCTGCAATCATTGTTTCCATCACACCATGCATCCCATTCTATACATCTTCCATTGGCACAGTTATATTGTGTGTCAGGACAACACATCAACTCATCACTACGATCCGGACAGTCAGGTATGTCGTCACAGAACCAACTACTATCGATACATTCACCGCTGTCACATCTTGTCTGATTAACTGGACATGGTTCCTCTGAAATGCAGCAACGTTATGTTTGATGTAAGCATTAATAATTGAAATAAAATTAATCAAAATAAAATAAAATTAGTTATATAACTAGTCGTTATAGGCATATTTAATACATTTTAACATCTGGACGACTTCGACAGATTTTGAAGTAATAAGAAATTATATTCGAGTATATCATATCTTCAGGTGACTCTTCTGTACAACGGAGCGAGAAAGAAATAAAGGTCAATGATACCTAAATGGTTACGCTCCAAGGGATGAAAAATTATAAATGTCCTGATCAATGCTGCCCAACCAGGTTAATAACTTTATTATCAGTATTTCAAGATCCGACACAGACAAGCGGACTCAGTGGAAATCATGTCCGAATCCGGTGCATGTCAGATGAAATGATAACCACTCACAAGTGGCGTGTAAAAGATAAGTATCAGACATAAAAATTATAATGGCATCAAATTTTGGCTGGTTAAGAAAAGAATCTCACGATAAAACTCTCTGACCTTAATATTGTTTTAATTTCACTACGTATCATGTCATGTATTGTTTGTTCATAAAATATCAGTCGTACAGTAAAACAACAACATATCCTTACCCGTTGTCATTGCCTCATCTGTTGTATACATGATACCAGTAACGCTCTCTGTCGTCACAGCAACCACTAGATTGAAAAATGAACAAACGAGTCGTTTTTTTCTTTTGTAAGCAATACAATTCTGTCAAAAGTGTAAATAATATGTATAATTTGCAAGGAAATTCTTAAGTTAACTTTATGACAATCAGGGTTATATACTTTCCATAAGGACCCTTTTCCAGTTTTATATGCAAAAGGACAATCGCAGTACCTTGGGGAAACAGTCGATAGGAAGCTCGATGTGAAAATCAATAATGGACATACGGAACCAGTCTCAAGAATCACATTGCTAGGAAATATCCGGACACACATGTTACAATATTATGTTAATTTCCCTTGGAAAGTGCATCGATCACTTAATCCCTTAAGATCGGTGGAGGGGACAGCTAGAATTTTCGAACTAACTGTCAAATTCATGAAATCTGGCCGTGATTGATTCAAGGATTAATTGTTTTGGCACAATGTAGATGTATGCGTTTAAAAGCCATCTTACTTGTTTCAATAGTTAACGAAGGAATACCAAGGTCATATGTGACCTCTCCTTGGCCATCTGTATCTACGACAACACCAATTTGTACATCATACATTGTCTCTGGATTTAAACCATCAGCTGTAAACTTTTGACCGGCTACAGCGGGAAAGTATAAAATCTGTGGTTCACCGCCGTCTTGTGGAGTAATCCTAACTTCATACTGCGTGATAGATCGCTTTGGTTCACCGCTTAATTCTGGCAAAGTCTCATCTATACTGAATGTTACTGTGTTTGAACCGATTTCAACTGCTGGTGATGCAATAGCTGGAAAACAATTGAAGTATATAAGTGAATCTCTTTTTAAATTTGTAATAAATAACAATAGATATAATGAAAGGTTAAATTTTAAATCATGCTGTATTATTCGAAGAACTATTGTACTAATTTACTAATTGCTGTTTGAACTTACTGACACAGAGTGCCTCTTCGTCGCTGTTATCTCTGCACTGATTGATACCATCGCACACATTATCCGAGTCTAAACATCTGCCATTGGAACAGACAAACTTGAATGGACAGGTTGCACAAAATTCAGCATCTTCATCTGCTCCACCTGAACAGTCTTCAATACCATCACACACCCAGGATGTACTAATACAAGCACCATCGGCGCACATGAACTCATCGGGCGGGCATGCTGGTTCTGCAAAAAAAAAACAAAAAAAAAAAAACACCATATCAAAAACAATTGCTCATTTGTTATGTTTCTATTATCGTGTATTATACGTTTTTAGACAACTTTTTGTTGGAAGATATGAACGTCTGGAGACAACAATTATGAGAGTTAACATCTGTTCATAACAGTTCATAACGTTGGTACAAGATGGTCATATACTGATATCTTGAGTAAGAAATGACAATAAATAAGATACAAAATTGCCTATTCCACAAAATTCCAGAGCCTATCCTCTTGCAAGTACCACGGCGCCAATCTGTCTCTTTTTCTCCTAGCCATTTCTATATTAAAGATACTTCTACAAACGTATTTGTGGTTATATGAATTGAACATGAATATAATCAGATTGATTAAACCCATGTGGAATCATTGCTCGCCAAAAAGGAGATAAATACCTTCAGTTGGAGGAATGCCAGTTGCATCGCAATTATACTCATCGCTTCCATCAAAACAATCTTCATCGCCATCACAAGCCCAAGTACTATTGATGCAGCCTCCTTCAGCACACGCAAACTCAACAGCAGGGTCACACACGCAATCCTCATTGGTTTCATCACTGAAATCAGCACAGTCGTACAGATAATCGCACGTATAGCTTGCTGGTATACACGACCCATCTCCGCATTGGAATTGATCTTCTGAACACGTACAATTGAATTCATCGCTTTCATCATAACAGTCCGGTACTCCATCACATACCCACGTTGCATTGACACATCCGCCAGCACCACAGGCAAATTCTACCGCAGGATCACACTCACCTATCAGAGGGAAACGGTTAAGTAAATACATTGATTTTAACGATATCTTCAAAAAGGTTTACTGCCTATAGTACATAAAAAGAACAAAGTGTCATACAAAAACATTTTTTGACGGAATAAATCATTCTCTTTACTAAACAGAGAGTACGTGTTATCTTAGTTTCCAGTCCGCTATAGTTATCTGGATTAACTTCGACAAAACATTAAAATTCAGAATTGGTAGACACCTTAAAATACTTACAATCGACAGTTTCGTCGCTGTAATCCCCACAATCATAAAGATAATCACACCGGTAAGAACTTGGTATGCATACATTATCTCGACATCTGTATTCATCTTCAGTACATTCTGAAATGTTTTAAAGCGATAAATTTCAATTTTATATCTATTTAATATTTGTCTACTTTAAGAAATAGACATCCAAATCTTTTCCATATTCTAGATATTGACAATGACAATTTCTATGAAATGACTCGAAGACTACCCTTTTCAGACATTTACCTACACACACAGAAAGTGAGTCATTCGCGTAAAAGTGAGTCAATTTGTCCGTATATTGAAACACGTTGGCTCAAAATGCAGCACTTTGACTCATTTTTTGGTCAAGTATTTCAATATACGGACAAAGTGACCACCATTTTTTGAGTGTATAGCTGGATAAAAACTTTGAAACTAATTTTCATCATAAATCTAACCTTTGTGATTACGTTTTGTTATATTTGTGACAAATTGTAATATAAGACCTTTACAAGACTCAATGCGTAAATTGAACTACTCTAGCATTTTGCAACTTTTTGTTGACTAATTTTACCTGCACATCCATCCTCATCACTGTTATCTCTGCAATCATTGTTTCCATCACACCATGCATCCCATTCTATACATCTTCCATTAGCACAGTTATATTGTGTGTCAGGACAACACATCAACTCATCACTACGATCTGGACAATCAGGTATGTCGTCACAGAACCAACTACTATCGATACATTCACCGCTATTACATCTTGTCTGGTTTACTGGACATGGCTCCTCTGAAACGAAGATGAAAGTCAATAAGCGTTTGTAGAAAAATTGTAATAAAACCATTTATGTTATTTTATTCTACATGAAATTTTGGCTAGCATCTGAATGGGAGATTTTGAAGACAAGAGGTAAGAAAGAGTCAGGGAACACCTTCCACTCTTTAGGAAGTGGCTGTGAGTGCATGCAGGTTAATCTTGTTTACCTTGAACAGTTAGATTAAGATCCCCTATGAATGATGACCATCCCACAAGGAGCGAAAAGTAATATTCCCAATTGCAGGGGAACTACTTTAATACTATAGCCAATATTTCAATATTGGTCTCAAACAAGCATGCTCACTGGGAATCATGAAGGGGACAAATACATGTCAGGCGAGGTTCTAACCACAATTAGAGTCTGAGAAAGAAAGATAAATATCAGTAAGACTAATTCTTACAACCACAAATGTTTGTTAAGAAATAAATCTCGCGATGGAACTCTCTGACCTTGATAATTCTTTTATTTCATTAACTATAATGTCATGTATTACTTGTTCGTTGCCATATTATTATCAGCATAAATATATCTACCTGTTGTCATTCCATCAGCTGTTGTAAACATGGTATCAGTGGAACTATCTGTTGTTACAGCAACCACTAGATTGAAAAAAAAATAGAACGAAGTAGTTTTCTTGTAATCAATACAATTCATTCAAATATGGAAGTAGTATTTGTACCTTTTACAGGAAATTATGAAATTATGATAATTAGGGCTCCTTGTCCGATTTATATATTTTAATCAAAAACGAATTAGACAACAGTGCCGACAAGTTCGGTGTTATGATTCACTGTGTTCTAGCAAGTATATCCGGGTATCCATTAACCTCTCTAGTCTGGACTATACTTTGTTCGTTTACTGATCATATGATAAGGTCACGCTCTATCCGGTTAAAGCCAATAGAAAAGGGTATCTAGGAATCCCTAACGGTCAGAGTCATGACAAGGGTCTGGAATTGATCCAAGGACTGATCGATTCGCAAAAAAGGAACCCTAACCAGTCTGTATCCAATAAATTCAAACAAGCAAAATAAAGTAATTTGTCCGAATACGTCATAGACTGCAGATACGGCATGAAAGTCCAGCCTATGCAAACTATACTCGGTAGCATGCCACAGGTTGACATAGGATCAGGATGCATGGGAGTGAATTAAAATACCAGGGGAAATGGAACATTTTTGGATTACGTTATCGGTAAAATCCAAGTGTTTAAAATCTGTCTTTCTTAATTCACTTACTTGTTTCAATAGATAACGAAGGAATACCAAGGTCATATGTGACCTCTCCTTGTCCATCTGTGTCTACGACAACACCAATTTGCACATCATACATTGTCTCTGGATCTAAACCATCAGCTGTAAACTTTTGACCGGCTTCAGCGGGAATGTATACAACCTGCGGTTCACCGCCATCTTGTGGAGTAATCCTGACTTCATACTGTGTGATAGATCGTTTTGGTTCACCGCTTAATTCTGGCAATGCCCCATCTATGCTAAATGTTACTGTGTTAGAACCAACTTCAACTGCTGGTGATGCAATAGCTGGAAAACAATTGCAATATATAAATGAAATATTATTTTAATATGTAATAGATGAGCATAAATTAAATGAAAGCTTAAATTTTAAAGTATACTGTATATACTATTTAAAGGTCTTTTCTTTAAACGGTTTTAAAACTTACCAACACAAAGTGCCTCCTCGTCGCTGTTATCTCTACACTGATTGATACCATCGCACACATTAGCCGATTCTATACATCTGCCATTTGTACAGACGAACTTGAATGGACAAGTTGCACACAATTCAGTATCTTCATCTGCGCCACCTGAACAGTCGTCGATTCCATCACACACCCAGGATGTACTAATACAAGAACCATCGGCGCACAGGAATTCGTCGAGAGAACATGTTGGTCCTGCAAAACAGATGGCACCCAAGTTTTATAAATGTAAGTCTTGAGACAACTATCATAAGAGTCAACATTTCTTAATCATCATTTCGACAGCTTGGTAGAATATGATATATTGAAGGTGGAATATGCTATATTGATATCTTAAACCCCCAAAATTTCAACCTATGATTTTCGTCTTATATACAACCGTTTTTATAACGAAAAGAATCAATACTAAAAAAATGAAATGTATAAGAAAGAAAACGGTCAATTCCACATAAATATTGATTTTATCCTCTTGCATGTACCACGGCCCAGACATTGATATTTTTGTCTCACTCTCTCTCTCTCTCTTTCTATACATAAGCCTCTTTTGAATTTATATATAAGAATCTCTCTTTTTATATAGCCCGCCAAAACAAACGTGCAAATACCTTCAGTTGCATCGCAATTGTACTCATCGCTTCCATCAAAACAATCTTCATCGCCATCACAAGCCCAAGTACTATTGATGCAGCCTCCTTCAGTACATGCAAACTCAACAGCAAGGTCACATACACAATTTTCATTGGTTTCATCACTGAAATCGGCGCAGTCGTACAGATAATCGCATGTGTAATCAGCAGGTATACACGATCCATCTCCGCACTGGAACTGATCTTCTGAACACGTGCAATTGAATTCATCACTTTCATCATAACAGTCTGGTGTTCCATCACATACCCACGTTGCATTGACACATCCGCCAACAGCACAGGCAAATTCTACCGCAGGATCACACTCACCTATCAAGAAAAAAAACGGTCAACACGAATGCATGAATTTTAACGACTTTCATATGTTCCAGAAGACGTTAGTCAATTATTACTCGGTATTTCACTGCCTATGGTATATAGAATAGGTAGAGTGACCTGTTTTAGTTTAAGCTCATATGATGAAAACTACTTTTGGACAGAATGAATTATCCTCCTTCCCAAGCAAAGGGTTCTTGTACTCATATTTTCTACACGTTATAGTTATCTGGATATAACTTCCACAACAGCTCGTTCATTAAAAATAAAAATTGGTGACCATTAAATACTTACAATCGACAGTTTCGTCACTGTAATCACCACAATCGTAAAGATAGTCGCATCTGTAAGAACTTGGTATGCATACATTATCTCGACATCTGTATTCATCTTCAGTACATTCTGAAATGTTTTGAACAGATAAACTCAATTTTAATTTATTGTTTGATCGAAATTCAAAGTTAGATACTCAGCAATGACAATTACGTATTAATGATGCAACAGCGATATTTAATTATATATTTCCATTACACATATTCCAGTGTTTTTTACAATACAATTATTTGCTCTGAAAGTGACTCAAACTCGAGACTACTCTTTTCGTACATAAACGTCATTAGCTACAGTAAAAGCAAACGCTTTGAAAGTATAAGAGCTAGTTTATAATTACTATTCGTATGGAATATATTCGTTTCATACGTATTCGCTATTTTATTAAATGCCATGCTTATCTATGTAATAACGACTTTCTATAATGTATTCGATACATTTGTGAATGAAAATATATTCTATACGATGCAATAACTTCATCATCAAATCTCAATTTTAATGCAAAAGTGTCTTACTGTAAGTTTAAATAAATCTAAACACAGATAAATGTTGCTTCTTATATCCGGTTTATGAAACATATATACCAGCCCTAACACTCATCATTTATCTTACCTGTGTGATTTTTTTGTTATGTTTTAACCAATCGTAAATTGGACTTTTACATGACCCAATTATAGATTATAATATTATAGGTAAAGGTAAAATGGATCACACTATTTGACAAACTG
>JXSR01S021802.1:93614-108913 GCA_000969725.1 Ophiothrix spiculata | reverse complement strand
TACCAAGGAAGCGTATATTGTAAAAATAATATTAAATAGAGGTGTTACATTATATAGTACACATTTAGGACGCCAACTGACACATTTATTGTAATTATAAATGAATATGAGTGTTTTGTGTATAGTAAAATTAGGCCGCAAACAGTCAAGATGTTTATTGTAAGTAAACTACTGTATTGTAATAAAACACGTAAGAGAGGGGTGTTGTATTATATACCACACATTTAGGAAGCCAAGTCGTAATATATAATATAAATAGGTCAAAAAAGTTTGTCTTATTATATAACGCATGTTTGAGACGCCAAGGAAACGTACATTGTAAAAATAATAATGATACACATTTAGGACGCCAACTGCCAAGTGTAGTGAAATAACAGTAAGCATGATACATGGGTGGTATATATAATTGGAAATATTTCAGTTAATGAATAGTAGAGTTTTGTATGCTTCAACTTACTATAATAAAAGAATATAGTAAAATGACGATATGTATTATTATGAGATACGTTTGGAAGTCAAGTTGTAAAAATTGAGGGGGTACTTTGAAAGGTCAAACACGATAGGGGGGCTTTGCATTAGGGATAAGGCACTCGACTTAGGAGTCCAACTCCGAATCACCCCAAAAAAACAATAACTATTGTAATCCTTTATATCATTCATCGTGGGGTTGTTTTTATTATATGTATGCCTATTGGTCTATACTTGTAAAGAAAAAAAACCTTAACAAAATAAGAACTTTACAAGGCAACCACGACGGGAATGTAAAAAGTACACGTTTGCTTGATACCAACCAGTATTCATATAATGAATGTCAAACATAGATATTTTTACATGTTCTACCGGCTAAAAAGTAGCAAAACACAGGGCATTTTATTATATCAAGCAAAGCAAAATGTGGCTGATGAGTTTGAAAAAAAAAAATAGATCAAACTATCTGATCTTCATTCAAACGAAACGCGTATCACAATAGCTCTTTGACAGTTTCTGAAAATTTAGAGAAACATTTTGTGTATTTCTTAATTGAAATCAAATTGGTAAATTGAATTTTACTAAAACCACATAAAACCTCCATGTGCACAGTTTACAAACAGCAAAGAGTAACTAAACTTCTATCAAAATTTGAAAGTTCCTTTTACTTTTCAACAGATAAAAGAAAATGTTACAACCCTCAATGTTCTTCTTAAAACAAGATATGATCTATTTGATTACAAAACAACAGATTGCGTAACTCTACCACCTTTTCAACAGGCAAAATAAGGACAAAATCAAGTCCCGAAAATGCTATTTGAATTCAAAAATCTTCAAACAAAATCAGAGGTCCCAAAAATTAAAGGACTTAGCCAATTTTAACAAAAAGTTCGTAATTAATTTAACAAACGAAAATTTCTCTGATGCCGAATATTCGGTATTAGGGAGAGGTTTGAAATTCATTGGTATCCCCAAAAAACCAAAGCAATTTTGCTTGACTGGGATACTGAAGCTTTCATGAGAAAAATGCGCATCCGTTTGTTAATGGCCGACAAAACACCGAAAAAATATAATCGTTTCAAACCCAAATCAAGTTGGCATCCTCTATCGACACCCAGTTTGGATCTAGAAAATTACTTAGAATCCTACAGGGTTGAACTCTCTAAAATCACAAATAAAGAGACGCACGATAACTTGACAAAAATTGAACGTCAAGCCCTGAAATCTTTGAGAGAAAAGAAACATTTAGTTTTTCAAAAACCGGATAAATCTCGTGGCATAGTCGTAATCAATAAACATGATTATTGACATGAAGGTGAAACATTGCTCAAAGGTAATCAATACACTGTGATTGATGACGATATAACATCAGAAACAGTGAAATTGGTGCAAAAACAGCTAGACCTCATGTTTGATGATGATAGTATTGATCAAGACACATACGACTATCTATACCCCTATGAACTTCAAATTAGAACACCACATTGCTGCTTTATACCGAAAGTTCACAAAACTACCCCTCCTGACCGAATCTTCATTGGAAGGCCAATAGTTAGTAATTGTGGTGGGCCATGTGAAAAAAAATCGGTGAATAAATTAACTTTTTTTAAATTCCTCTCGTACAAAAACAACCTACATACTTGAGGGATACTAAAGACGTCATTAGAAAAATTGAGCAATTAAAACTCCCATCTCACTGTCTGTTAGTAACAATAGACTGTGTGGGTATGTTCACAAATGTTCTACAAAATAAGGTTGAAACTGAAGTATTAAAGACCTTATAATCAGAAAATCGCGGAAATATACTATATTTCCCCAAAATGCCTCCTATCCGACACATGGAAGCTTTATTAAAACTGTTTTTCATTTAATGAAAAATATTACTTGCAAACAACAGGCGTAGCTATTGGACAAAAATGTGCCCCCAGAACTATGTGATATAATGTTTCATGAATTGGAAAATAAATTTATTTCCCTCAGTGACAAAATCTTCAAATGGTTCAGGTATCGTGACGACATTATTTGTTTCTGGTTAGGTGATGAGAATGAGTTAGCAAATTTCATATGTCGCATCTACAACATGCACGCGACTTTGAAATTTACGTATGAGTGGTCAAAACATGAAATCAATTTCTTAGCTAGGCCTAACTTTATACAAAGGAGATTAAAAAATACACAGATTCTCGACTTGAAATGCTATAGTAAACCATGTGATACATTTCAATATCACGCAAGAGATTCATCTCACCCAAATTCATGTTTTAAAGGCACGATTAAAGGCGAGGCTATACGGTATATTCAAAACTCGAGCTCTCTTGAAGAATATCAGCGCAAACTTGACCTTTTTATCTCAAAACTTTTAACAAGAAGGTATTTAAAAGTCACATGTGCTGTCGTGCTTAGCAGATATTTCTTACAAAAGAAGAAATATTTACATAGAGGATTTCCCGAAAACCAACGAAATACCTCTAGTTTTCTGCACGCATCACTTCCCCCAAAGAAGTAATGCAAAAATAAAAAAAGCACTAACATGTTCCTGGCATCTCATATCAAATAATACTGAACTATGTA
Organism: Ophiothrix spiculata; assembly: GCA_000969725.1. Lineage (NCBI taxonomy): Eukaryota > Metazoa > Echinodermata > Ophiuroidea > Amphilepidida > Ophiotrichidae > Ophiothrix > Ophiothrix spiculata. Next base: position 105,874 of record JXSR01S021802.1, on the reverse strand, counting down.
GAATCTTCCCTAAACCACCTATATTGGCATTAAGACGAACTCAAAACCTGGGGGAACGTCTTATCAGAGCAAATATAACATTAAACCATGAATTAAACATATCTTCTGCTCCGAACATGACAAATATAGTGCATGCTAGCTCTGAAAACGGTATTTGTCCCATGTCTCCTACACTTAGAGATTTGGTAGATCTTTTAGAGGAACATTACATTTAAAGTCACATTTGTCCATGATGAGCTCCCCGTGAACTTTTTATACACTCATGATTCAAGCTTCCCAACAATTATTCGTATACAAAGGCACGTACCCTCAAATATGCTAATTTATGTTACATACACCGAGTAAGGCCTATGTAAATTAGTTGTCAAATACAATACCTAAATTGGGCATCTTAGAAGTTTAGACTATCAAAAAACAATAACTATTGTAATCCTTTATATCATTCATCGTGGGGTTGTTTTTATTATATGTAGGCCTATTGGTCTATACTTGTAAAGAAAAAAACTTAACAAAATAAGAACTTTACAAGGCAACCACGACGGGAATGTAAAAAGTACACGTTTGCTTGATACCAACCAGTAGTCATGTAATGAATGTCACAGATATTTTTACATGTTCTACCGGCTAAAAAGTAGCCAAAACCCAGGGCATTTTATTATATCAAGCAAAGCAAAATGTGGCTGATGAGTTTGAAAAAAATAGATCAATATATCTGATCTTCATTCAAACGAAACGCGTATCACAATAGCTCTTCGACAGTTTCTCAAAATTTAGAGAATCATTTTGTGTATTTCTTAATTGAAATCAAATTGGTAAATTGAATTTTACTAAAACCACATAAAACCTCCATGTACACACTTTGCAGACAGCAAAGAGTAACTAAACTTCTTTTTAATTTTCAATAGATAAAAGAAAATGTTACAACCCTCAACTCAATGTTCTTCTTAAAACAAGATAATATGATATATTTGATTACAAAACAACAGATTGCGTAACTCTGCCACCTTTTATATAAAACTCGATATCTTGTATTTTCGATATTTGAAACCGAAGAAAACGGCTCTTACTGTTTTTTTATTTTCATGTGTTTGTTTTGTTTTTGTTTTCAGATGACACTACTGGTGGGCTATCAGGTAAGTTCAAGCAATTAGGATACTCAATTTTATCATATACATGGTCAACATTCCATACACCTACCTACATCTACTTCATTGCTCTGCAACGTTGTAGCCTAGATTGTGTCATAGGCTGAAAAAGGGCGACACATACTACTAAAGTAACTTAAAACTACAACATTGAAATCTAGGACAGACATTATATCAACTGCAGGTGATTGATACCGACAGCCTTACCATGTTGAAATATTTTATAAGATTCATTCATATCAAGCTCAAGCAAGGTTCACAGTTATATAATGTTTCGAAGCTTGAATGATATAAACCTCGCACCTGTGTACATACATGTCTACATTTGTAATGACGGTTATTCCGTTGTTAAGAGAAAATGATAATATTTTGTCTTTTATCGAGACAATTCGGACCACAAATAGAAAGAGTAAAAACTGACTGTTGGTTTGTCGCCATATTGTTGCTCAGTCGGGTAAGATTATTTACATATTGCGTACATGTGGTTTGAAATTAGGCATCACAGGTATATATCCATTTCCATAAGCAAGAATTAGAAGGAGCATAATGATGTACACTCTAAGAAATGACCGTATTTTTACGGTAGAAAACCGGTATTCTTTAACGGTGAATTCCCGTAAGAAAATATTTACGGATGAAATGTAAATTTGACGTCTTTTTACGGGATTTTACCGTAAATATGTGGAAAAAACGGGGAAGTTCCGTAAATTATTAGCAAAAAAGACAATTTGACACCACAGAAAATATATACTAAATATAAAATAAATTTGTAGTTATTGTACTAAGGCTGCATATTTTCCCTTGGTGTGGCCAGTAAAATACCGTTTATTAATTTACGGGAAATTTCTAAAATACCGTAGAATAATTTACGGCAAGTTGTAAATTTTACGGTAAAGTGTTGGCAGCAAAATTGCCAGTGATTATACCGTGAAATTTACGGGAAATTTCTTAGAGTGTACCTCACAATGAACAGGGAGATGTTCTCCAAATTCTTATCCATGAACGTTTCAGCATGAAAGTATTAGTACTATTGATTATAATTATGATGTACTGATGTGGGTTCTTGGCTAGGATTATAATAATATGTTATGGCAATATTGATAAAAATATAACCACTCAAAAGTGATTTATATTTAATTTCACACAGGAGACAAAAGTGGATTTCAAGATTTTCGTGTACAGATGAATGACAACTTTATCATAACTATTGCCTGGAAATTTGAGTCAGATGTTACTTCCGAATTCCAAGTAACGTACCAACTGAATTCGGATGAACGATGCAGGAACTTTACAAATATTGCCCACAGGCAAACCACACCCTGGACAACTTCACGACGAGTCATTTTGGACTACGTGTCAGACGGGCTTTTTGCTAATTCCACGTACCTAATAATGGTTCAAGCAAGAGAATGGCATGATAATGGTACGGTGATCTACCGTCAGCAGCACGATGGGATCAATGTTGTTACCTATGAAGGTAATTATCTCATACGATGCAAATTGTGTTACTAAAGTCCTTTTTGCCCATTACAGCAGCAGCAAAGACAACTAAAACAACATCAACAACAACAACAACAACAACAACATCATCATCGTCGATGTTGTCGTCGCCTTCGTCGTCGTCATCGTCATCATCATTATCAGTAGCAGCAAAAGCAGCAGGAGCAGCAGGACAGCAGCAACAATAACAACAAAAATAATCATAACAAACTTAATATATAAATAACAATTTTAAATTGTCTTTGTCGTTTTTTTTTTGTGATTTTAGAGTCTGTTATTTATACAAGAGCCGTCACAAGTAACACTGTTCAGATAACGTGGAATGTGTATCCATGCTTGTATGAAGATTTTTCTTTCGAATATCAACTTCTTGGAAAAGACACACAGGTTTTGAAAGAAGGAACGTCTTCAAAAGAAAGCGTTCATCTAACCGGTCTTGACTGCAACTCAGGATACAGTTTCCGTAAAAGGCTGATTACATCTTCAGATGTAGAACCATGGAGAATCATATCATTTACGACAAAACTACCAGGTTTGTGAATAGTTAATACAGGGTGTCCCAATAAACATTGCGCATGGAAAAGACGCTGATTTACTCAGAAGTTTGGCATATCAGCTACTTGAAAATTATATAATTTTTAAGCCCACAGTTTTGTCCATCATTACTGAAAATATCAAGGAAATCCATTGACGCAAATTACCAGAGATATCGTTGATTTTAACGGCTTGTATCATTTTCCACCTGCACAATGGGAATCCTGTGGTTAAGCTTGTAATTAGAGAGCATGAAAAGGGTTTATGCAAAATCGACGCTTGAAAAAATTACTGTAAATGATCTCTTATGCTGTTTGAGGTAAAGATAATTGAACTAGGTGTATCAACAGCCAATAGAGAGAGAATGAAGGATGTGCAGGAGGTTAATGACCAGAAAAAGAAACTAAACAAGTGAAAAAAGAACACTAACATGATTTTTTAATATAGAACTCTAAGAATAGAACCGAAATAACCAAATTTAAAACAACATATTGACTATTACAACACATATAACACAAATATCACGTGATTATTTTTCGTGTTTCCGAAATAACCAAATTTAAAACAACATATTGACTATTACAACACATATAACACAAATATCACGTGATTATTTTTCGTGTTTCCACTAGGCACTGATTTAGTGCCTGCGTGCATTTAATAGTATATAAGGCCCGAGGCCCTTTACATAATGAAAATAAACAAATGATTTACATAAGGAGCATATGAATATCAATTAAACTATAGCTACGAACATAAAACATACATATCTCATTTTTACAGAACCGATAATACAATAAACATTAGTGCAACTACATAAATGCAATGCTTTCTCGAATTTGTGAGAGCAAATTAATTTCAGATGGTCTCTCCGATGCCATTAAAGAGACAAATTTGAGGGTACTGGGATGTGTTCTGTAGTAGGATGGAATATATTGGTCCCGAAGATCTTTGAAAAAACTACATATGAGTGCGAAGTGATACTCATCTTCAATATTTCCATCTCCACACAGATCACATATCCGATCCTCAGCACTGATTTTCTGCCGCCTGCCAATTTCCACTTGACATGAGCAGCGCAGTTTTGATAAGTAACGTCTATGAGAATCTGAGAATCATTTGACAAAACAGAATATATTTTTCAAGCACAAGTTGATTTTTAAATGAGCGATACGATCTTAATTTGTCAATACTGTCCAACTCAGCTGACCAACATTGTTGATCAACAATCAAAATTCCTCTGTTTGAAAGTGTCAATAAAAAGAGTTTCATTTCTAACACCTTGATTAAACCAAGCATGATCGAAGCCATAGTTAAATAAGATATCTCTTATGTTGGAGGCCCATGTTTGGTACCATTTTCATCTAAATGAAATAACATAAGATAGCATTTCTTTGGATAACGATAATTGTCCATAACAATCAATAATTATTTCAACTAAAATTTAACACAACGGATAGTTTGATATACATAAATTGGATATCAACCACATTCATCTAGAGCACCAAAAGGAATTGTTTACATGCTTTGTAATTAACCCTTTCAATGCAGTCATCCAAACTTCTGAGCCATAAAGTAGTATTGGAAGAATCATTGTATCAAAAATATTAAAAAGGTAGAATCTGGTATGTGTCCAATTTTTCTACGAGCAATATTAAAAAATGTTCAGAGCTTTCGTTTCCTGATCAGCAAGAGCCTTTGTAGCTTTTCCCCAAGCATTTCCAGTGGAGACTTGTAGTCCCAAGTATTTTTAGGTTTGGACTACCTCTAACGGAACATTACCAAAATTCCAGAATTCATTTCTAAGTATGGGTCCTCCTTTTCTAAATATCATTATTTGTGTTTTTTGCGTATTTACGCTCATTTTCCTAGTGGTACAAAATTCACGAAGAGAATCAATGTGCTTCCTTAAACCACCAACAGTATCAGACATGATCACTATGTCATCGGCATTATACAAAGAGTTAATGTTGGTAATATCTGGAAAAAGTTGTAGACCATCAGCCTCATTGAATCCAAGTAATTTGCTCTGATATGAATAATGCAAACTGGATAGGGCTGATCAAGCAACCTTGTCTAAGTCCATTGTTACAATTAACAAAGTCAGAAATAATATTTCCTTGACGAATACATGCTTTTACGTATGCATTTAGGCTTGTGAGAATATTTTTCATTTTTCCAGTGATTCCAATTGCAACAAGTTTTCTGACCTGGGACCTTGGCATTACTAGCGCCACGCTCTACCAACTGAGCTAATGAGTCAGATGGGGAAAACGGTCGATCATATATCTATTATTATAGGCCTTCAGCTCTAACCGTTCTTCCCATTTGACTCATTAGCTCAGTTGGTAGAGCGTGGCGCTAGTAATGCCAAGGTCCCAGGTTCGTATCCTGGATGGTCACTGATTTTTTCGTTTTCGCTGACTGTCAATTATGTTGTGTGGTTGCCCAGTTTAAAATGTGTGTCAATATATATTTCTCCGCACGTTTAAACCTATATTCAATAATAGATGGAAATATTTTACCAAAAGCATCGAGAAGTGTAATTGGTCTGTAATTTCTAGGCTCATTTAAACTTGTGTATTGGCACAATGATTCCCTTTGTCCATGCAGTCGGAAACACTGCTCTATCAAACAAGAAGTTAAACAATGTTTGGATCACTTTCAGAATGTTGCTAGGTAAGTTTTTAAAGAATTCGATTAGCAGCCCATCCAAACCTGGTGATTTATTTAGTTTTAATGTCTTAATTGCAATAATAATTTCTTCCATGATTAATTTATGTTTTTATGGTTTAATATTAAGACACAGCATTATTTTTTTATTATTTTAGAATTTTTAGAAGCAATGCAAGCAGCCAGATTTATTCAAAGATTTTTGATTAAAAGATTTCTTATAAGAAGGGCCATTACTACTAACGCAGTGATGGACTTACTAATTGTTAACAACAATCTGTTCAATTTGTTGGTACAATTATATAAAAAGAATAGATTTTACTTTGTTAGATTAATTTTTCATTTGTTAGAATAAGTTTTCCGAAAAGAAGAACAAAAATATATACGAAGCATTGAGTAATTTTGCTAATAAACCTATATAGTGTTTGTGTAACAGAAAAAATCATATGTATATATAATATAGAGAAAACAGAAACAAACAGAAAAGGGGAAAAACATATCCAAAGTGGCGTCATATGACATAAGAAGACCTAATCTATGATATCTCTAGTTTACATCGATGGATGTTCTTGAAATTTCCAACGATGATGAATATGCTTTAGAATGATACATTTTAAGGTCGCTGGTGTGTCCAACTTCTGAGAAAATCATGCACACTGTTTATTGGGACACCTGTAATTTACGACTTTTTTAGTAATAGAAATAATTTATATTCCACGTCATAAGTTCCTACCCATGGTATCTACGTGCTTGCAGATGAATTAATCCAACGTTTATCTGATAAGTTTTTGCACATCAACCAATGTCATCGATTTGAAGTCGGAATGTATCAAATTAGCGAACAAGCGACACCGATTTGCAAAGAACAATAGCACTAGGATTCGCTCAACAGCGCGGGCTGTTAATTTTCAACGTAACGGCACACAATAGCATTATTGACCTGTTGGATACCATATAACAATACACCGCCCTGGAAGCTTCTCCCGATTTTTCGCTACACTACCTAATTTGCCCAATATTCTACTGGCAACCTCGTGAAGCTTGCCCTTAACCGGGGCTATCGGGGGGCTCGCACTTCTTCACTATATGGGCTAAACTGGGGGGGGGGGGGGGGGAATTTTCCCATGATATACAGAGCAAGAAATTACCATCTACTACTTCTTAGTCAAAGTAGTACCCGGGTATGGTATTTAAATCACGGCTACCTACGGGTTATTCATATCATTTGTCTAGTGTAAAGTGAACAGTTGTTTATTATCGAAACTTCTGCAAAGAAAGGTCCATAATTTGATTTATTGATGTTGCATTTAAGCTCATTTATTTCGTTTGAGATCATAATATTACACCTCAGCCATTATAATAAGCTAATATTACTTGTGACCAAGCTTTTAATTGAAGGTATTTTTAAATCGATCATTCTTCGCATGATGATGAACTTGATACATTCCGACTTTAAATCGATGAGACATTGTTTGTGTGCCAGCAATTATCAGAAAAACGTTAAATTAATTTATATGCAAGTATGTAGAAATCATGTGTAGTAACTTATGACATGGAGTCTATAACAGAATGTAAACATATATTATGATAATATATTTTTTGCGGCAAAAAGGAATACCTACAATTTATAAGTTTAATTGAGACACTGGGTGGCAAATAGAGTAGCTATTGGCACAAGTACAGATCTATGAAGGCATAGAAAATAATAGTAAAATTTAAAGTCTAAAAGGATTCATATTTTGTCTTTAATACTCAAGATCAAAAAGTTTAAAGGGAGCTCAAAGGGACCTTAAATTTTAAAGGGACAATTTGGAGAGGATGCCTTATATCTATGTTTTCTATAGTCTTAAAATTGTTAATGTGTTTGCATTACAAAGATGTTACTAAAGGTGTCATTTCAGTCTTTAAAACATTTAAAATTAACATATTAACGATCATCTTTTGGTCACAGAGACTTACAAACATCGATTGAATCAATTCTTATCACACAGATTCAACACCGATGAACATCTCTGTCAAAGAGCAGGCATTTGATTCTCTGAAATTCGTATGGAATCCGTTCCAACAATGCAACGCAGATGATGACGTCATGGTCGAGTTTCTCTATGAATTACACAAGGAAAACGTCATTGTGGAAAGTGGAACCGTGACTGATTCTGAAGTAGAGCTGAGCAACTTGCAGAGTACCAAATGGTACCGATTTCGGGTGCTCGGGTATTATTATGATATTAACGCATATCATGAAGGTGTATTAAGCGAATGGAGTGAGTGGCACATTGGATTCACAGGTATGAAGATTTGATTTAAACTGCTCCTTCAGTTTTAGTTTTAAAATATTTACAGACGATTAAGGCACAAAATACGCCAAAAACACGCCAGATTTGATACGGGTGGTAACTTTTTTCTTTACCTTATCTCAGATTTTATTGGTCACGTGAACTTGTAAAATCTCTATCTTGACAAATAATACTTCATGTCATCCGATGTTATAACTTTGTTCATTTATTTATTGATCAAATGTATAAGTTTTATATGTTTCTTCAAATGTATTACCCAGATACAGACGAATGTGTCTCTCACCCGTGCTTTAATGACGGCCGATGCTTTGATGGAATCGACTCATACACGTGCAAATGTCCCACAGGGTGGACTGGTGATAGGTGTCAAACTGGTAAATATGTAATGCCACAATTCAATTCAATTCAATTCAATTCAAAATTTATTTCAACATGTTACATTTTATTCGAAACGTTTGATCAAACACTCTTTTATGTAGAAAAAGTCATCCTTTCTCATTTCTGTTTTAATAAATAAATTAATTATTCATGTATCATAACCACACGTCAAACCTGACTATGGATACCCTGGTCACATAACCTTGCCGCGAGGTTACGATATGTTTACGGCGTCAATTCAGCAGACGCCGATCGGCATACGCGTCTGTTGAATTGACGCCGTAAATACAGCAGACGCCGATATGCATAGGCATTAAGCATTTTGGGTTCGAATTGATTTGACGGTATGTTAACTTGTACTCCTCAAATGAAAACGGCATTCTTCAATGCCGGGAAGTTAACAGACTCGTGAGAAAAGAGGTATAATAAACAACTAAGCTTGAATTTGGCCAAACTTCAAAAGAGAGATGTGTACTCCGACCTATGGGAAAAAGGAGCGCCCTTTACCTCTCTACCACTAACATTTAGCGATGGCCGCTAACCCCGGCTCGGATCGCTAACTCCAAAACTGATCGCTAAATAGCGGGTATTAGCAATCCATTTTGGAGTTTAGCGACCATCGCTTAATGTTAGTGAAATCGACCCCTGGTTTGCTGAATACTCCTTCTGGACTTGTTACCAGATGAAAAAGAATAAACCGGTATCGGATGATTATAAAGTCCATCATTCCTGACAATATGACTCTAATGATTATGACGAAATAAAAAAGAGAGGGAGAACTCGACGTAATGTCATATCAGCATTATTGCAAATATTATGTGGTGTCTCCGGGACCACCCCGGATGTTTTTCATGTTTTTCTCTCATCCACGAAGGATGGAAGGGGTACCACCCTAACAGTCAAACGTCTTTCACATACATTTGAATTATGTTGATGAAAAAATAAACCCAGGACTTCCACCTAACAAGGGCGATAATTAACCGACAAAGTCTGCGGGTAGGGACTGGTAACAACCCCATAGCAGAAGTTGGAATTAAACAAAAACGAAAAAGCAAGCAAGCAAGCAAACAAACAAACAAACAAACAAACAAACAAAAACAAAAAAGACATGGCTTGGAGCAAAACTTACAGAATGTGATAAAGAACATTTTCCATTTCATAAGAACAAAATGATTATATGATGGCATGATAATATTAGATAACGCACCGGCCGATATTTATGATTTTTTATAATGCCGTGCCTTAAATATGGTTTAAAAACCTAATTTTGGGCATGTCAATTAAATGGGATATTACCCCTCTTCTTAGGGAACGGGAAAACGGGGTAGGCAAGGGTTATGTGTTTCTTTTATAAACATTAAATGGACATGTGTCCAACATCAGACCAAGTTTTTTATTCTTGTCATGAACTTTTGTGTTTGTAAATGTTATATTAATTCCCTGTTATTTCTATTTGCACCATCGTTAGTTAAAGACATCAACGATTGTGTGAGCTTCCCTTGCAGGAATGGAGGCATCTGTGTTGACGACATTAGTGGATTCAACTGTACCTGCTTATCGGGATATGAAGGCACATTCTGTGAAAGAAGTAAACGACTAATTTTATAAAATATCATGGAATACTAGCGAGTTACCCATGGGGGTCCTGCTAGTTCAACCCACAACCCTTTAATATTTACCTATTGACTTCGCATGACCTTTTATGAAATAAGTATATGCCACTTGAAAATGAATGATTTGACCTTTGACTTTCAATGGCTTTGGCATGACAGATATATATGGTGGTTTTGAGGTTTTATATAGTAATGTACAACCAAGGCTAACGGGATTGTGATTATTACTTTGAATGTCCTGAGATGAATATTAATTTAATCTTCTTCCACCTATGGTTTAAGACGTTTCCCTAAAATAGTCAGCCAGTGCCCATATTCATGAAACACCGCTAACTCTAGTTGGCTGCTAACCTATTGTATACCTGTCAAAATTTGACAGATAAACAAAGAGTTAGCAGCCAACTAGAGTTAGCGGTGTTTCATGAATATGGGCCCTGATAGACAAACAAACATTGCGTATCATTATAAAGATACTTTTTAAAAGAAACAATGTCATAAATAAAGCTAGTGATGCTTTTGAAATATTCTAAAGAGATGATTGTAAGCCTTAATACCAAGATGTATATTATCTATTTTTTCTGCTTCGACGATTTTTTTCCAGATATTGACGAATGTGTTTCTGATCCGTGCTTTAACGACGGGCGGTGCTCTGATGGAGTTAACTCTTACACATGCGATTGTCCAGAAGGCTGGACTGGGGACTCTTGTCAGACTAGTAAGTAAATAATTATAATAGACTTGCATAATAACCCTTGTTTATCCGGGCTATTTTTGTAATACTTCCATCTAAGTTGTTGCAACTTGCAACAACCATTAATTTGCCGGAGCCGAAAAAAACCCCTAAATATAAACTTTTGCTATCAATAGGTAGTTTTGGTTCAATAGGTACTTTATCAAACAACACAAAGATCAATACAATCGACTAAAGCGTTACGTAATGATGACGTCATAAAGTACTTCCGAATTGGAATATCACACAAAAATGGCAAAAAAAATCGAAATTTTCATCATTTTTTTTTGGTAACAGAGAAGGAAATAATAATTCTGACATGCCCTGTAAGTTTGAGCCTTATAACATGCATATTTGTCCAAATCGAGACTTAAATATTTCCGGAACCTCACCATCCTTATTTTTCCTAATTTTAAATGACTATAATATTATTATGTTATGCATTACCAGTTTGATATTTTCAATATATATATTAGCCCAAGGGCAGCCCATTACATGCTGTAAATTCCAAGTTCATTGATTTTCTAGAAGCTGCAATAGCTTTGAAAGCTTGTTTTGTATTGGTCGAAAGGAGGATATTGCTGACAAGACTAAATGTTAAGGGGTTTTCTCTGAGATGCAAATACTCCATTTATTTTCTTAAAAAATTAGTATTTGGTAGATTTATTTGTGCTGATAACGATTCTAAAATAAAAAAAATTAGGTCACCGTGCTCGTTTTTGAGATACAGGCATTTCAAAAAGTACATGTTTTTCCCCAAAATCACCCGATTAACCATACAAAGTATAGGGAAAACTCCAAAATGTCGATCATTATGTGCTTGTAAAATAGTTAATCCTCCATTTATTTTTTTAATTTTTACATATGTTAAAGCACTTTTTGCGCTCTTCAAAATACTGAAATAAAAAAATATGGTCACCGTGTTAGTTTTCAAGAAAAACGACCAAAACTGGCATTTTTGAATAAAATTTGATTACTTTGATTGCACATCTGCGTCTGCATAATTTCCCGCGTATATATTACGCAGCGATGCGGCGCGTTATTAACCAAACGCATTAGTAAAGCATGCGTTCATTATGCATTGAAATTTGCGCACGCAAAACGGATGCAAACAATTTTTTTAGTTTTTTACTATTTATGTAAAAAATCGTTATCACGCACTCGTAAGCAACTACATCTCAGAGAAAACCCCTTAAGTCAATCAATGGTGCGTTTATAGAATGTGTCAAATGAATGATCAAGTCCTTTAAACACACACACTATTGATTTCGTGTAATGAGTGTATGGATTTTGTTGTGAGCAATGCTAAACCATTGGGTAACTAATGGTCTGGAAAATACAATAGCTGAAATTGCTAACAGAATACTAGTGCCTTTAAACTTAGTCCATA
>JXSR01S021802.1:37433-61852 GCA_000969725.1 Ophiothrix spiculata | reverse complement strand
TTTTTTTTTATTACCATCGTCACTGATTTTCATGGACATATGTTCAAATTCCATAGTATGAACAAAATTGGCCGTCCCCCATCTTCCGCCACCTGTATGGTTCTCTGGGACATGCACTCTTAATAAGTTCCCTGCCTAGATCACTCCCAAAAGTGTCGAATGATCGACGATTATTTTGGTAAAAGACTAAAATATTTAATAAGATTCCTAATAACCCCCTTTGATAGTTAATTTAAATAACATGAATAAACTTTATTGTGCGTTGAATAACATATTAAGTTGCGTAAAAAGTATCAGGGGCCTGGTACAATTGAATACGCCAATGTAAGAAAACCCCAAGTCCTTAGCCTTCTGTAAATTATACTTATAAAATATAAATGTATACAAATCTCTGAAAATGGTTTCACATCCCTAAAAAGCATTTCCATATCTATATCCTAATCATAGTGTCACATTTGACCTTGTAGTTGACTTTTTTTAGATATTGTTAGATAATTGGGCCAAAAAAATATTGGTGTATTGTTTTTTTTTTTTTTTTTTGTAACCATATGGAGAGATGTCACAGAGTCAAATAAAACAAAGTAAACATATCTGTTTTGTATATTTTTTTTATTTTGTGCCAAAGTTACACCAGAGCACAAAAAATATTGAGAAAAATTTGTTAAAAATCAGGGGAAAACAACTTGAAAAGTAAGATTTTTGAAAATCAATAAAAAAAAAATAGGGTAGGTTTACTTTTGTACAGGGCTTGATTTTTCAAAATAAGGGTAGGGCGGGTTAGTCCAATACAACCTTTTTTTGGAGGGGGTTCTTGTTATTTTACAGAGATACTATATTTAAACAGCCAGTACAAGCCTTAGGAACTTCATGAGATCCCCTCTGAAAGTATATATATATAAAAATTATCTAACAATGTCTGAAAAAGTCAACTACAACGTCAAATGTGACACTATAATTGGGATATAGACATGGAAATGCTTTTAAGTGATTCGAAAGCATTTTCAGAAGTTTGTATGCATTTATATTTTACAGAACTTAACCGAAGGGAGCTATTGGAGTTGGGATTTTCTTGTACTGGCGTATTGAATTGAGAAAACCATTGACTGATAATATCATTATTTCTTTACTCATTTGCAGGACACAGACTGAGGCTAACTGCAATAAATAAGCTACTACTCATCAGAAAATTAGCCTAGTTTTTCTGGGTCTGTCATTTTTCTTTTATATATACCCAACCATTCCATTGAAAATATAAATATTGGACAAGAAACGTGGTACCATACGTGAAAATCACAGAAAATTCAAACCAATTCATAGATAAACCGTTTTTTTTCTTCTTTTTTTCTTGAGGCAACAAAGCGTCATATTTTAAACAAGGTTTGATAAATCTTCAAATGCATTTGTGATTTATAAATTGGAGGAGCCATGTTGGTCATGTGTTATATATTGGGTATCCTAATAAAGCATTGCAGTAACAAATTCCATTATTACACTGTTTTTCATGTTGTAATTCCCTTATTTTATATCAGACATCAGTAAATTTGGTGTCATATGAGAGTGGAATAAAATAATAATAGACTTTGATAAAATTAAAAACTGTATGTTGAGGCTAATTTTGTTTTTAATTGGGATTAATTAATGTGTTAATTAATCAAAGTCGTAGAGGATGCTGAGCCGAAGGATGCGGAGCCCCTTAATAATACATCATAGAAATCAATAAAAGTACATAGTTTCAATATATAGTACATTGGTAATGTAACTGTGCAGAAACAAACTTTTTTGTTTTTCAAAGTTTTCCAAAATTTGCAGAACAATGGCGCAAGTTTTTGGCAATAATTTAATAAAAAACTCTAATTGTGCACCCAAATAGTACATTTTTATGAATTTTAGTAACATTAAGATGATTTGCTACATGAAAATTCTGGGGTGTACCCTTTTGTGTCTGAACAAGAATCTTTATAAATAAGTTAAAAATTAATATTCTGGTGGCAGCGGTGGGATCTGTTTACATGTTTTAACCTATTTCTAGCATTTTTTTAAAAACTGAGAAAAAATCAATAATTTGAGAAAACTGTTCCTAGACATTTGTTTCTAGATTCCAAAAAGCAAAAAAATTCAACATTTCACAAATGCAAATTTTAGTAAGACTTTCCAGAAATTTTGGGGCAAAAAATACGGTATTGGGCATTTTTGCCAAAATTGTCATTTTTGGTCACAAACTGATATCATCATCATGTTCAGGGTAAAAATCCGCTTCTTAAATTGTATACCTTTATATAGTTTATACGATCAGTTTGGGAGTAGAGTACAGAAACCATTTATGCCATTTGAAGGTCAACACCAGCCTTAAGGGTAAACAAGTTTGAAACACTAAACCGCTGTGTGCAGCAATATGGTAAAAATATTGACAAGGTTCATATGACCATAATGTCCAACATTCAAAGAAAAAAATAATAATGAAGTAAATATCACGTTAAGACTATACGTAGACATCAAGAAGGTGATCGGGGTTGAAAAAAGGCGGTTCTACAGATCGTAGAGGCCAATAATTGAAACTTCTTAAGCAGGATTGTATACAGGGTTCAACCTCTAAAGTTAGGCGTTCAAAGACATTCGCTCGCCCGTGACATTCACTCACCCTATCAAGCAAACTTCGCTCCAGTTGGAAGCGACATTCGCTCAACAAATATAATGTAACGGTCTTGTCAAAGTTCTGGTAAATATCCTATGTTTTATTAATTTTAATATACTTTTGGCCTAGCCAATACTTATCCGAATCACCCTCTCTTTAAACGTCATTTTTATTATTTTATATTTATCATCATCATCCTTCGACTTCCGTCGAGATCCATGACACACATCTTTTCCAACTATCTTTATCACACATTGCACTTCCAAGCTCATTGAAGTTCAAGCCAGTATCTCTACATATGGTATCAGGGTACGTTAATGGTCTACAGCCTCTGTTTGGACATGGCAGTCTCGAAAGAAGAAGGTCTGATATGATTTGGTCCTTGGCTCGAAAGCAGTGACCGGCAAACTGGGCTCTCCTCTGTGCCACGGTTGTAGAGATGGGGGGTAAATCACCATAGATCTGATGCTTAGTTGGATGTTGTTTCCAGGACATATTTTGGACGCGCATTAGTAGCCTGGTGTAGGTGCCATCTAAGCGGTCTTGAAGCTCTTTCTTCATAGTCCATGTTTCTGCGCCATACAATAAGATGCTTTCAACACAGGCCCTGAAGAATTCAATCTTGGTTGCCCTGGTAATATCAGACTTCCATATGACATCAAGCTTGTTACAGGCAACCCATGCTTGTCCCTTTCTTGTCAAGAAGTCCTTTTTGCTATCAAGTACATACGACCCGAGGTATTTAAAGTTGTCTACTTCCTTGATGGCAATTCCATTCATTGAGCGGATAGGAGGATGATCAGATGTTTCATTGAGGATCAAGCATTCGGTCTTCTTTGTATTGAGCATTAGTCCGACCCTAGCAGCCGATTCTTCGAATGCAACTAGTAGATCTTGAGCAGATGACATAAGTTCTGCGGTCAGGGTGACATCGTCTGCATAGTCTAGGTCTGTCAAATACTTTTGACTTTGACGTCCAGATCTTCTGCCAATTGTGAGGCCCTTGTCACTCATGGTGTCAGCTGACTGGCGCAATACATAGTCGACCACAATAACAAAAAGGAAGGGAGCAAGAGTGTCCCCTTGAAGAATTCCTGCTGTTGTAATAAATTCTTCGGTTGGACCATCCATGCTCTGCACAAAACTTGTTGGGTTGTCATACATTATTGCAATGGCACTCACAATCTCCTCAGGGATACCATAGTTGAGTAAAATATGCATCATTGCCTTCCGGTTTACACTATCAAAGGCCTTTGAGAAGTCTACAAAGACTATGGATGCTCCTCTCTTCGAGATTCTCAATTCTTCGATGATTCTTCTTAGAGCAAGAATCTGTGGTAGGGTAGATCTGTTCCTACGAAATCCATTTTGGTTCCTTCGAAGAATGGGATCGATGTGTGGTGTCATACGATTGAGAAGGAGCGAATTGTAGACCTTCCCCGCAATTGCAGATAGACAGATGCCTCTGTAGTTTCCGGGTTGCTGTAGATCCCCTTTCTTTGGAAGTGGTATGATGCATGAGGTGGAAAATGCCTTTGGTTTGTTACCCAAAAGAGTTTCATTGCAAAATTCTAGAAGCTGCTCTCGGAAAAGCTCATGCTTCCATAAGAAAGCCGGAATGTTGTCAGGTCCTAGTGTTTTTGAACTACTAAGCTTTTTGACAACCTTTTGAAGCTCTTTATGAGTAAATGGGCTGGTAGCTATTGGCAGCTGGTCGGAAACTCTCAGGTTGTAGAAAGAAGAAGACAGGTTTACAGGTTGCTGGTCAGTGTTTCCTTTGAAGTGATTGTACCAGGTTTCAAGACGCTCTCCTGGAGTTGTACCCTTGATCTTGATAATAGGTGATTGCATGTCACAATTCGGTGGTCAGATCCAACACTTCCAAATGATGAATAAGCTCTGCAGTTCTTTATGCTGTTCTGCCATTTCCTTCTTACTAAAACATAGTCAAGCTGTGCTCGGTGTCCGGAGGGGTACACGTGTGTCCACAGCCTACCTGGACGATGTTGAATCAGGGTCATTCATCTCTACATTTGTGGGACTATAGCAACTGATGATAGTGGTTGCGGGATTGCCAATTAGTGTTATGACTATGATGCGCTCACTGATCTTGACAATGATGTGGCAAGCTTTTAGTGCTCTTGGGGATAGTAGAAGACCAACTCCCCTGATGGTGGCATTGATGCTGTTCTTCTCAGCCGATGCTGTAATTAGCGTATTGGTATCTATCTTCTCTTGGAGTAACACTTCAGGGTGGTGTAGTCTGTGTTCTTGCAAGCAGATGATGTCACTATTGAGATGTTGAGCATGGTGAACAAGTTCTTCTTTTCTGGCTTGGGAGCTTATAGTTCTAACATTAAATGTGCTAATGCTGAACGGTGTCTTGCTGAATGGTGTCTGTCGACGGATAAAATTCTCCAGATCATCCTTGTCGGTATCGAGGTTAATCCTTCCATTTGGCTTTGAGACTAACCCGTCATGCTTTATGGAAACATCCATAGAAGACTTGGAGGATCTGGAACAGGCAGGGGCTTTAACCCTGGTGCTAGTAAGTTGTGCTGTCATGATATCTTGTCGTTGGCTATAATGGGTCTGAGGTCGCCACTCCTTCAGTCATATAGAAAAGAGAATCAACATTTGGTCCAGTTGCCACCCATACCGAGTCATATGGGGATACGCCTTTGCCGCCACTGTGGAGATCTGTGTGTATGTACCCCACAGAGGCACCGGTGATGTCTTGGTTTTTCCCAGGCTCAGGCGCTTCTAAACCCTACCAGCAGGAGATGAAGCTAAACCTAGGCAACTGGATGTTGAGAAAAATAAGAACTAGTGAAGAGGGAAAGTGAGCTATGGGAGGTAGAGGTTGCTCGTGCCTCACTCTGATAAAGAAGCAGCCCACCACCACTATATTTATAAGTTTATGCCTATTATGCGGCGAAGCTAAATATTCATTTAAAAATGAATATTCAGCTTCGCCGCACACCAGTTTGTATGCATAAAAGTCAATAACATCATCATCATTTGTCATCTAAATGCTAACAAAGTATTGGCCAAATTATTTTGCCTCCTGTGATAAGAGGCTATCAGGACATGTTTCGAAGCTGTTCCGCTGGAATTGCACAAATGAAAATGACATTTCCACAGATATATTTAAATGCAAGAAAGATGTTCTACATGTACCTGCCAGCTTGCGCTATCGATTTGTTTCCTGCGCCACGACAGGAGTATCAGAATTCAGATACCCTTCCATATCCTTATTCTACGGGTATCAAAATTTGGATACGAAATGTGCGTGGGTATCCCAAATCGGATACGTATCCGAATTGTGAGTTCCGCCGAACTGAATTGCATCTGCCTCCGTGAGTCCGTGGCGCAATCGGCAGCGTTGCTGTGTCGTTTACTGAGGATTTTTTGATTTAAATTAAATTGACCTCTCCTATTTATAAAATAAAAAATAATCTTGAAAAAAAAAAAAAAAAAAAAAAAAACCTGAGACGAAGACATTTTAAAAAAGCTACGATTGTTACGGTTAACTAATAAGTGTCATCTCCTATATTCGTCCTTCTTGGTTACGACTTAAATTCTAGCGGCATGCTTTTGACTAGTCTACAGCTCACGGACATTGGTATAATAAGACTGAGTGTCTCCGATACCAGGAGTCCGGGTCTAGTTGTACTACACGGAATAAGTCGCTATCGATGATTTATTGCCCGCACACCTGATATTAGTCCATTCAAAATTTCCTGTTCCTGGTTGACTTAAATATGTATAATTGTCCCTAAACATTACATTTTTTTCATTTGGAGTACATAAACGTTTATCGATTTGTTTACAAATTACAAACAATCATGAGACAGACATGACAATAGGTCACGCTACTTTCCATTTTAGGTTTTATTTTTTAGTTTTCATTTCTTTTTATTTGTTTTTCTTTCCGTATTAGAATAAAGTTTTGATACTTCTGTTTTTTCAGTTAAAATCGGAATCATAAATCTAAGTAGACACAGTACTTATTCTTAAGGGGATATATGTGCACCAAATTTTTTTTGAACTATAAATCCTACTTTGTCCAAAAATAAAAAAATGCTCCGTATACATGCTGCTGAACAGATTATTCATCATCTCAATGAAAATAAACCAATTGATTCACATCAATCTGCCTATCGTGCAAGGAAACTTGTAAAGGTGCAAAATGACATTCTTTGTGACATCGACTCCAAACTTGTTATGTTTATCATATTCCTCGATATCAGTGCCGCATTCGACACTGTTGATCATCCCATATTGCTGCAGAGACTCAAAACAAGGTTCAACATATCAAATATGGGACTTATATGGTTTTCATCATATCTGACTGGATGGACAAGCACTCTTTGTGTATCAAATAAATGTTCTCATCAAATAACTTCATCTTATGGTCTCCCGCAGGGTTCCATCATGAGACCTCTTTTGTTCCCTTGCTATACAGCCCCAGTTGGTGAGATTGATTAATACGTATAATAAGGCGCAAGAAGTCTTAAATGAAACTTTTAGGATATGTAGGCCTATAATTTGCAGTATATTACATGTTTAAAGCAGGTTAAGCCTTTTGAACTTCAAACATGCGAGTATTTTTGGGGCAAAATATCCGTATAAACACTTGATTTTAACAATACCATTGCGTTAATCCGTTAAAGCCGTTGTTCCATCTAAAGCAATTATTTGTCAATCAACTACATAAATCAATCGCAAGACATTTATCTTTTTATATTTTTATGTGTATTTTTTTTAAAGCTGTAGATAACACATTAGGCTACGTCGTGTCTTTTTAAAACATTAACCTTGTTTGAATTTATTTTGATAATTCATTCTTAAAGGAAATATATTTATGCAGCACAAGCTCCTGCTTTACTTTTTACTTAACATAAACGTATGCATGAAATGTTTCACGGTAAAATGAGTGTGTCGCTTTTTTTTTTTTTTTTTGTAAATGGGGCCAACTCACCCCTCTGGGTTGGCCAACTTGTCCCGCATAATGGAGCGAGTTGTCGATTATGACGTTTATTTTATTATTTAAATTATTCAAATAAGATAAGCCGCAGAGTCTTAGTATTTACGTTAGATATAGGTAGGGTACATATCTATCTTGTGGTAACAGGAAAATCTTCTAGACCAATTCAGGGGCGTCTTAACAAAAGGGGGACCAACTCGCCCAACCCTTCCATACCCCAAAGTTGAACTCCCTAGCATTTATAGTTCAAAAATTATAATTTCGGTGCATAAATCCCCTTAAGCACTTCGCTTAAAAGTTATAAGACCTCGTTGATATGAGTTAAGTGGACAATAATAGTGACAATAAAGGGAAGTCGTCATCGGTTGTAATGCCTACAAATACATCATGTAGGGAAATCATGTGAAGTTCAAAAATCACGAGGCCCTGTTATTTTCTTGTATTTATATAAGGTTGACTTTTAAATCAAGGCATCATCCTCAGTAATACGCCATGGTGTCGATTAAGCCTTGTTCTGATTACTAAATTAATTTGTATTCATGGTAAGTTTCTGCATTGGGTTATTCTATCTTCTTCTGATAGTTACTAATTAACTTTTATCAGTCTAAGGTATGATACGAGGAGAGCAAGTTAGCACAGTAGTAGTTTCCTCACTTTGTCCACTGAATGAGGTCCTGGGTTCGGTTTCAGACCCGGCGCTTTTTGTGTATTTGGTTTACAGTCCTTGCTAGGTTCCGCAGGATTTCCTCCGGGTACTCCGGTCTTCCTCCTGCATTCAAAGACCAAATTAAAAAAAACAAAAAACATCTTGGAGCCTAGTTGAAAATAAGCTTCTTTTAGCTTACTTGGTACCAAGTAAAGAGTTGGTACTCAGTACTGCCATCCAGAAAATGGTGCTGACTTCAAGTAGCCTACGTGGGCTAATGGAAAGCACTGAAAAAGATATCAAATGATAGTATCCATGAAGATAGGTAAAGCAAAAAAAAAAAAAAAAAAAAAATGACCATTTACACAGCCAATTGTTGTAATCAAAAGGTATATCTAAAATCTAAATATCTTCATGCCAGCCATTTGCTTTTTCCATAAACTCTTACTGCAAAAAAATCATTTTGTTAGCCCATGCATCTGTTTGAAACCTACATGTCCTTTTCAAACGTAACTGCCCAATTCGTTGCTTTAGACTTCCAAAACAGGATGTTATTTTAGCACCACTACACATTTGAATTGCTTGTAGCACGTCCGTTACTCAATTGGACACATACATTAGTAAACTATTGTGTTACGATGTATTATTGGAAGCATTTTCATCGTCAACATACGTAAGAAAATCGAAAGATAGAGTGTTTCCTTAACCCTCGTCTAACCAAGCCATTTTTTGTAACACATCAAACCAAGGAAAGGGTTGTTACAACCCCCCTGAATTTTTAAAAACGGAACCCCCTATGAACTTGCTATCAATAGATGGGTATGGTCCTCCCCTATCCAACAACACCAAGATCACAAAAATCGGCCAAGGCGTTACGTAATTATGACGTCATAAAGGTCGAAAACCAGAAAAATCGGACTTTTGGCAATAGTGGCCACCACAATCAAAATCTTTTCTAAACAACGGAATTTCATCGGGTTTTTTTTGCATATAACGGAGGGAAATAGCAATTTTGACATACCCTGCAAGTTTCAGCCTCACAGCATGTGTATTTTTTCAAAATGGCGATTTATAATGGTCAAAAATGTCGCCGGGTTGCAAACCATCCCCCCCACCTACACCTCAACTTTGACAGCCTTCCCTTACCCCACCTTAATTGATACCCTCCTAATTTTTTCATCAAAATTACCGCAAAGGATGTTAAAGAGATTACCCGAATGCCTGGGGTCGGTTTCTTTTGCGTTTTTATGCTGCGGGGAAAAACATTAAGGGAACACCCCCCCCCCCCTGGTCAGACGAGGGTTAAAAAAAAGTTTGCGTGTAAAGTTCTTGGTTTTAGTGGACGGTTTCAAATATGTATAAGTGTCATTTTTACTAGTCCATGGAATGAACATGGATTGTAGATGAAAATCGCCGTCGACCAATGATTATAATAATTGGGCGTCATATTTATAGCGGTATTTCTGTTTTGAATGAAATAATTATAAACAGACAACATTTTCCAGTGGAGATTTGCATTTATTTATTTCTTCTAAACCATACCACAAATGTGACCGTCCAAAACGAGCCGTAAATGCAGCAAACTTCAAATTGCGCTACAGGTGAAAAATGCATGTACAAGTCACAATTTACCTTTTTTTTTTTTGACAGACTCACAATCTGTATGCTTACCTCAAGCAAATTTTCACTCCAGCAAATTTTCATTTGAAGAAAATGGTCGGAAATATGAAATATATTTGTATGTTTTGAAGCCAATCAACAGAAAACAGCTACTTATCTTTGAACGCGTTTATCTCAGTTATACATTTTATTACGTACCTAACAACCTTTGACGAACCATAATCTACCTTCTGGAAATCAAGTGAAGTTTATTGATGTGTCTTTTTAATCCTTACATATTGCAGTTATCAGCAACATTTCGTATACAATACACACACAACGCTCGTAATTGATGCATGACCCCGAGATATCTTCCCGTGTTTTGGGTATAGGATAATAACTTACCAAGATCGCTGTATCAAAAACTAACCGGCCGATTTTTTTTTGAACATTTACCATTATGTTCATGATTTATTAAGCTTTTATGTGATATTTGTTGTGAACTCAAAAGACCAAAGGGTAAGCCTGACTAGGTACATTTTGTAACAAGACCCCGGTCAGTACATTCGCTATGGAGTTTCGAAATACCAACTTTCATTGGCCCATCACGCTCGCATCCTTTAACCTATCAACTTTGAACACACATGTCAATCAAGATCATGAAATTCCCGTTCTCGTGACACCATACTCATTACCATACGATAATTTTAAGGACCTGATAGAGTACATTGAAAAAACACGTAGGCTTGTATTAGCAATGCAAAGATCGCCGTGTAGCCAGGCCCCTGACACTTTATCCCCATATACTTCATAGCTCATTTGATTACCATTTCTCAATAGGCGTTGGTTAACGTTTCTTGGCTGATTGCGTGATCAGTGGCTCCCATTACAAAAACGATCAAATAAATCCTGACATTGCCCTGATGTGTATTACGCTTAATTGAATGCAAGCTGTGCAGCATTCTTCAAAATGCGTCCTCGTTTTGTTCATCCTTCATATAAGTCTTAATAAAATTAGTCTAGCGTGAAAACTGATGAGTCTTTTGAGCAGTCTAACTCATGAATATTAGTTTTTGTCTACATACTACGCTATGAATAAGGCCGTGTTTTGAGCTTAGTGTCATCTCTGTTACTCTGTGGTGTAGCGTGCAGTGGACGATAACTGCAATATGACACCAAGGTCTTGGTCTTTACAAATAATCTAAAAAAGTGAAAATGGCAAGAGGCTGCATTTACGGCTCGTTTGGGATGGACGGTGTTAAATATATCTTCAAAGTTGTTATTCGCTGTTGTGATTTCTTATTTGTCTTTTTTTGGGCTATGTGAGATCACAGGCCTCAGCGCTCATGGTGGTGACCATGATATTGGTGTCAGTTGGAGTTGTGACCAGCCTAAGAACGAATTTCTCGTAACATATCAACTAATAGATACATGCGGTACTACCAATTATTCGAGTGCTTATCCATTTGAGGAAAACACATCAGGCTGGATAACACCTACTCTTTACAATTTATACAAAGATCATAGGATCTTCGTGAATTCTACTTATCAGTTTTCAGTGAAATCGCGGACATTGCAAGCTGGTCAATATGTTTATGGCACACAAAAAACTGTCAACTACACTACAAGCATTTGTAAGTATTTCGTATTTAGTCCAGAAGAATGCCCTACGTGGTTTTGGCTCATTCTCCGATAAACCGTGCAACTTTGGTTAGAGAAATGTTGATACTTCGACTACTAATAACTCATGAAAAACAAACAAAATCATAAACTCTTATGGTTTCTGAAGAAGAAAAAATGCATGGGAGATGTTTTAAAAATACTTGATTTTTTAACAATTGTATTCCCTATACCTAAATTTCGTATCTGTCGTTTCGTATCTGTTTGAATCCTTTTTTAATATTCATTATTGAGAAAATTAGTTTTCTTACAAACTTGATCTTTACGCTAAATTACACTTACTACACTGTGGTGTAGTATTTCGCTAATAGTGTATCGCGTTTTGCAAGAAGGCAGCAAAATGTGCATTTCGTATCTGTCGCGACGTGACAGTCACATAGGTTTTTTTTGATAATAATATCCTTGTAAATCAATACTGTAAATATATAATTCTATATAACATATATGTTATTCAACACTAGTCCATCTAGATGGACTATTCAACACTAAAGTTTACCTGATAAACCTAATGCGGAATCATCAATCAACAAATTCATTTTTCACACTTTGTTATCGATTTTAGAAGTTATTTCGTATCTGTTTGCAACATTTGCGACATACTTTAAAAAAGCTCTTATGTCATATCAAATACTTAATTTAATTGAACTTTATATGTCATTATCATCACCTATTACGGGCTGTTAAAAAGTGTGCATTGCGTTTGATATGCCCGAATAATTTAGAAACGGGGGCACATAAAACATAAAAAGTATGGCTAGCGACATGGGAAAAAATGAAGATTTTGCATTTTCAGATTAATCGGCATGCTTAAATGTTTAGCTTCACACATGTTACTAATGTGACTCTGATGTATCAACTAAACTACTCAAAACATTTCTAATAGGCTTAACAACGTTAGACAAGCAACACAAACATGAGCGACACCAACACGGCAAATTTGCACACTTTATCGGAGAATGAGCCTTTTAAGGGTACGAGGAATCCACATGATCAGGAAAATGTGAATCCTAACTATTTTTCAATCATAAAAAGATAAATAGTTTCCACTGCCTTTGCAGGGACTCAAACCATGGATTATGGCGGGAGTTAGTCATGCATTACGAAGCGAGAGATCTACCGCTGAGCTATCAAGGCAGCGTTGAAATGGTGAACCAAAATCTAAAACATAAACATTAGAATGCTGTATTTTTCTTTTGTTTACATATAAATTGCAATTTTTGCCTCATTAAAATGCTCAATTTGTAAGCAAATTATGCGAATGCCTATATCAGACAAAATGTAGATAATGTAGATACTAAAATCAGGCTATTCACACTTCAAACAGGGCGAACTCAGAGTCATAATTCACGCCCAGTTTTCGGGCAAAACAACGCGGGTTTGTTACCTTATTATTCAAAATCAACATAACACATTTATAAGATATTATTTGTAATTCAGTAAAAAGTATCAAGCCTACAATCTGTCAAAATTTGAAAACAGGCAAATCGTTCGAACATCATAAAATTTTAAGGTTTCGGCGAAAAAGGTGTAACTGTTTCGAAGTAGTTTATTGATGTAATTTTGACCTTGATAATGGACGTGAAATCACTACTAAAGTCTCATGTATTAACTAGAGACTCTATTACATGTGTACGCCAAAATTGTATTATTCTGATTTGTGTAAGTATAGGTAAAACGTTGCAGTAAAGATGCCGTTGGCAGAATGGCACCCATTTAGGGACTGTAGCCTTAAAGACTGTGTGCATTTTAAATGCATCTAGATAGCTAATGTGTGATGAATCGGAATCGGAATGATATGGGTAAAAGCAAGCACGTTTTGTGTATACAGCATATATCATTTCAATAAGTCATTTCACTATTGGCTTTTATTATATGATTTTCTTTCGGCAAAACCACTGGAAATATAAAGCAAAACCACCAGAGAAATGTAAACGAATATAGTTGCCTTTCTAACGTTTTAGAGGGATGACAAATACAAAAAACAATTCTTGAAAATGTTATTAATACTCTGTTAAATTTTGAACACTGCATGCAATGTCTTTAATGTTTCTGAATGACCAAAGTGTGCTGAATCTGAATCCGAATCATGCAACTCTTGAAAAATATTGACGATTTTCAGAATTTTAAAGGGGATAGTAACCACTTATTTTGTGACACGTTTTTATGTTCGCCCCTTTGTAGTTGTTTTACCTATATCAAATTATTTTGCTGCTGACTTTGATATGCTTTTCTTTCGGCTTAACCACTGAAAATGTAAAACAAAAACCACCACATTCAAACCAATGTATTAGACTTTTTCATTATTTTAGAGAGATAACAAATACAAGAAATTGATTGTTGAACTGTTATATGACTCATGCAATATTTTGTAACAAATAATGTTATTATACGCACAATACACTTGTTTTTTACTGGTGTCATGTATACACGCTCATTTTGCTTACTTTTTTGCATATATATCAAGTCATTTTGCTACTGTTTTTGATATTTTATATCTTTACTTCATTTTACTTCTTAACCACTGTCTATGTAGGCTAGTAAAAAACGCAAGACAAATTGCTGGCTTGCATATTTAACAGAGATCAATCAAAAGTACACAAACATGATAGCTGCATACACAGTTTCAAAATCTTCGGGGACGTGGTCTACAATCAAATACTAAGCATGGTAATCCAAAAAAAGTCATCATGCTTTTAGATTTATTTTTTTACCTCATCGTAAATTGCATTTAAAATACATAAAAAATATATAATACACACATCTATTGCACCCCTCGATCCACCACTCCAGCCACCACTAATATTTGTTTATATACATATTTTTTTCAATTTAGATATGCTTCTTTCTGCGAACATCACATACAATTATAAGGACCTGGCTATGTGGCCCCGGGACATCCCCAGCAATCATGAATATATCAGAGCATCGTGGACTTCCTACCCTGACCAATGTGTCAGCTATGGTCCCGCTGAGTATGAATATCAGCTTATTCGAGAAGATGGGTATATCGCACGCAGTGGCATCACAAACGATACATCGATCCAAATATCAAAACTTTAATGTGAGACCAGTTATCGGCCCCAAGTGGCTTACAGAATGAGTAATGGCACAGGGCCGTATGTATGGTGGTCAGGAACTACAAAATTAATCCGTAAGTTATATCTTTACTACATCAAACCAACAGCAGTTTCCTCGCTTCGCACCAACGAGGTCCCGGGTTTGATTCCCGGCACAGAGTTTTATTTGATTTTTTTTTTCAATCAATACTCCGGTCTGCCTACTGCATACGAAAATGTCAAAAAATGACCAAAAATGGAAAAATTTGAATTGTTGACCTCTTTTGGCATGAAATTCAAAACTTGGCCAAAAACCTAAAAAAAATGACACAAAATTCGATTGGGTGTTTTAAATAAAAATTCCCATTCCAAAGTCATCTTTTAAAAAGAAACGTTCTTTTCAGCTTGTTTGAAAGCCCAAATGGCCAAAAAACGTGTTTTTTCTGAACTTCTCAAAAACTATGATTTTTGATCAAAAATCAAGGAACCATTATGTTCCTTGTGGAAATACTTTTTTTAACTTTAAGCACTTTGTTAAATGTTATGGTATAAAATAAACTTGCAAAAACTTAAAATTGGGTAAGGTGCTTTACTCCCTTAATTTGAGCAAAAACGAGCGAATATCGCGAGTGAATGTCACTCAGGCGAGCGTATGTCTTTGGACGTAAAACCTATTAGCTAAGAGTGTACTCATTTTTAAATCTCTTCTGTTTGTTTTATAGGTCCACCAACACCAGTTATTCAGCTAACGGCTTCAAACGTGACCAGCCTATCATTTAATTGGACCGAATATAAACCATGTAATACCAGAAATGATCCTGAAGCAACGTACACATTCCTACTTCAAGACACTTCAAATAGGGGTGCTGACTGGATATTCATTGATCGTGGATGTACGGATGATACGTTTGCCTCATTTACCAATCTGAAACCAAACGGGGAATATAGGCTAGAAGTACAAGTGGATATTAAAACTCCATCTGACTCAGTGTGGAGTGATTATGGCTATTCATACGCCAACACAGATCCTCTGGATACAAAAGGTAAATGTCCCTATAAGTATACAATCTCGGTCATAAGTATTTGCGCACAAAACTTTTAACTAGCCATATATTTAGAAAAACGTTCATCATTTGCGTCATTTTTTCGGATTTTTTTATTTATTTTACAATTGCATTCACCGCCTTTGAAAATATTGCGTGCTAAACATACAGTATATACTTTCTTCTGTACAATCAAAAAACGGAGTTTAAATGCATAACTTCACATTTGTTGGAAAACTTATAACCTAAAACTGTTATGTATATACGATTACATGGTGATAACGAGCAATGAATAATAAACTACATAAATGTGTGTATGGTCCAGAAAATCGGCCATTTTTATGGTTATTGAAGATTGAACAATCAGAGGAAATCAGAGTGGATAATGTATATTGGATACATACATGGCACCTATAAAAACGTTAATATTAAGAAGCCTCGAAATCGTTTGCAATACGAGATGAATCGGGGGGTTTTAGTACAGAATGTGGATCATGAACCTGGACAAGTGTTTTAATTATTAAGATTTTTCGTATTCTCTCAAGTATGATCATAAAAATTTGCTATAATCGCTGCATCGACTGTCTACATGTATAGCGACTTGCCTTTCAAGATCAAATACACTAATACATAAACTTTATTGGTGTTGTTGCAAAGAATATAGTCGACCGATAATCCTTTAGGCGACGAGACCTAAGTCTAAAGTCTTCAGCATTTTGCTATAAAACAAAACATTATTTCAATTTCAAATTTCACTTCTTTTGTCTGTTCTTTCTTCTACTTATTTATAATAGGGACTGGATTGCGAAGGGGTTGTTTCTAGATTAAGTAAAATACATCGATACGTCAATGTATAGTTCGTTTTCAAGCCCGTTCACATTGTGAAATAATTGATCAGTATCGGTATCGTTATCGGCCGATATCAAATAACTGGTAATCGGTATCGGTTGAAAAAAGTTATCGGTGCATCACTCTTTGTTTCATCACTGCGGTGCGGTCTGATTGATATCTTTATTGTTTTTCCCCTGAATCAACCTTCGTCTACCCAGGAGGAGGGGTTGTTGCAACCTCTCTTTTCCAAGCTGCATAAAAACGAAAAAGCAACCGAACCCAAGGTAATCTGTTTTATATTATTTGCAGTCATTTTGATGAAGAAATTAGGGGGAAACCACCTAAGGTGGGGTAAGGGTAGGCCGTCAAAGTTCGGGTGTAGGGGCGGGGTTGGTGAGGCCCAGAAAAAATTCAGTCGCCATTTTGAAAAACATAAGCATGCTATGAAGAGTAAACCTGCAGGGAATGTTAGAATAATCATTTCCCTTCTTTGTTATCAAATAATCCGACAAAAATCTGTTGTTTAGAACTTTTGTAGCAAAATTTTGATGGTCACTTTTGCAAAATTCCCGATTTTCCGATCCAGACGAACTTTATGACGTCATAATTATGTAACGTAATGACGCCTTAGCCGATTTTTAAAGATTTTACCGTTTGATAGGGGAGTACCATACCTATCTACTAAAAGCAAAACAAAGGTGTTCCGTTCTTGGGTAGACGTGTTACAAAAAATAGCCTGGGTAGACGAGGGTTAAATGTTTGCGATATATTTAAATCATGTTCATTTATTTATTTCAGGATCAAAAGAATTTGAAATAGAAGAAGTTCTCCTAGTGGTTGGTGTTATTTCGATCAGCACGGTGATGCTCATCATCTTGATTGTTTTGATAAAGAAAACCTACACCAAACGCAATACCTCACGGGGACTTTTGGCGAATGAAGAGGTTGATAAGAGCGATTATGATGTTATAAATTAACACTAAAGTTCACAAGGGGGGTCCATATGGACCCCCTGGATTTTGTTTTTCGCACGGAAACGCAACATAACCAAATAAAGCTGTTTTACGTAATTGTCAAGGTATGGGTTACGCGTGCTTTGGTGCGAAAAAAATTCAAATCGGTCGTGTCGTTTTTGAGATAATAATAGCATAAACTGGAAAAAATGATGGCGCTGTTCGACTTTTGTTTTATCCCTAAAACCGAAACAACTTGTTTGATTTTTTATTTCAGCAATGTATTTTTAATTGTAATCTGCTATAATAAGCCAAATTTAATTGAAAAATTCCTTTGGGGAAACAGATTTCCAGCTTTTCGGAAAAAAATGAAAATTTGACACGGAATGACGGATTGTTATTTTTTTTTTCATATGAATTTAATTGAGTTGGTGTATCACTGTGTACAGTTTTAAAGATAAATAACGTGAAGAACATTGTTTTTAAAAGCATTCAAAATCCAGGGTCTTAAGTGTTAATGTGTTAAATCGTGTAACAGTCTTGCTCAAAAGTAAATTATTATTCTAAATATGGTTCACGTACATCACATAAATATATTTCTGTTAACAGTCTGTCTCTATAGGAATGTATCATATTCAGGGGGGGTGTGATACATGGGTAATCAAATCAATTTATAAAAAAATGTAGTGATACACTATCATACTATATAATACATTATCTAAATCCCCAGATTTTTGCCATTTTCGATTTGGCCGAAACAAATATTGACATTTTGGATAAAAACAACCACCAAAGTAATATATACATTTTAAGTTAGTGTAAAATTGCGCGCCAAGCTCATCCCAACCAAAGTTTAAAGAAGCATTGGATAAATTCAGCATCATCCCCAAACTTTCCCCCATTCATTTTGAGATTTTTGCATCATTTGAAGTGTTAGCGGTAATAATGACAGTATACACAATTTCATAGTCAAAATCAAACCCTTTGTATCAAAATATTTAGATATTCGTTTATTTTTAATTATCGTTGTCGACAACGATAAATACTTCCCTCTATAGTTGAATTTTTAAAATTGTCCTTTTAAGGAGATCTAATGCAAACTTCAACCTTCTTTTGATATATCTGCAATCTATGATGTAAAAGGAATGTTTTCCAAACAAAATGTGGCTCTTTCATGATAAATAGCATCAATAAATACGTTTAGAGAATATTCTCATACCCAAGATCAACAAACAAAATAAAAGTCAACTGTTAGACTTTTCTGTAGGTTTTGATCAAAATGTTTCCGATTTTAGTAATTAACTGTTATTTTTTAGCATACGAAATGTAAGTCATCCACAAATACAATTTCGAAATTTTGTCCAATGCTCCTTTAACATATCTTGAAACCTCCAGTTGGGTACATACTAGTAACTTATGTAAGAATACGAAATCGGGATACCGTTTGCGTATTGTGTTAGCTGACTTGAACTGTTGATGAACTTGAAGAGCGCCCTAGTGCAATTTTCGGAAGGCTATAACTCTATGCGCCATTAAGATCCCAATGTAAAAAAACAATCATAAGTGAGAACTCAACCAGTTAAACCAAATTCAAGCAAAAATTTGGTGTGATATCTTTGGCGCACTGAGATAGTGAGGATTATAGGTCCAAATTTCCAATCTGGTGCGTTTTTGCAACTCCGTAACTCGGTGCGCCATCGACAGAAAACGATAAAACTACTAACATTGTAGAGACAGTTTTTCTTTCCCAAGGAAACTTGGGACATCTGCATTTGATATTGTTTATGATTTTTTGAAAATTTGCTAAATACATGTATTAGCATTTTAGGGCTGGAAGTTGCAGAATTCAACAGCTTAAAAATATTAAAAATAAGTTTTTTGGGAACAATTACACTCCATTACATACCTGTCTCAATATAATAGTTATTGTCTAAGGCGCAACTGTGTTATAAATACGACAGAGCTATCGGATTCCGACAACTGTTTACGATAGAAAATATATAAGTATCAGACAATTTAAGGACAGTTGAATCCATTTTTATTCTCAAATCAGTCTTACCAAGTAAAATAATGATATGTATCAAAAAAGATGATTTAAAGTCATCATGTAAATGAGAAATACAATACAATGTGTCTATCGGAATCCGATAACTCTATCGGAAATATTTCACAGTCGTGCCTAAAACATGTTCAACTAGTTTTTGGGTACATGAAAAAAAACAACAAACACTTATTTTCTAATATTGCTTGCACAAAGCTGTTTAATTCTGCAACTTTCAAAACGAAAATCGTTTTTTTGGCCGCCATTTTGAAACGGCACGTATATTTTTTTTTCTGGTTATGATTAGTGTACCTATGGTGTAAATATTATTAAAATATCGGACGGGAAAGGGTTTTTTTTATAAGGGGGGGGGGGGGGGGGGTGCCTGATGCCAAACCCCCCCCCCCCCCCTATGCACACGGAAGTGTGGGGAACCTTAAGCAGGTCGGTGTTAAATGCTTATTTAAACGTAATCTTTGGAAAATGTTTGTGTATTTAAGTCATGGTTACGGCAATCTTTGTTAAAGACCATCGGAAATGTCCACGGACCAATGAATGTTGAAGACGCGAGTTATTTGAACAAGCGCCGAAGACACTTGCCATCAAAATTTGAGCCCGAGGGAGCGCAACGACTCTTTTATTCTAACCATAGCATGATTAGTGGGTTATAGTTTGTTTTACTAGTACAGTTTCTTGGTCTGTAACACAAATAATGGTTACGGTGACCCTACACCAAAGATTGCAAGAATACTTAATAAAGCGCAACTTCTGTTGAAGATATTTAATTATAAAAAGAACAAAAATATTCAGTTATACAAGGTGTCCAAAATTAACTACATCTTTTTAAATGTTAATAACTTTAAAACAAAGATTCGTATTGCAACTCTAGACAAATGTTGATAGAGGAGACTTGTAGAACTTGTTTAATACCAAAAATTATACAATCAGTAGCCTTATAAAATAGCAAGAAGATATGAAAACTCAAAGCCAATATACCACGTAAATAAAAAAAAATGTGCATGTTTCAAGGTCAAGGCCAGTCAAGGTCAAAATACTATTTGAAGGTCAAAAAAAATATTCAAAAACCAAACCCAAGGTCATCCGTGGTCATTTCAAGGTCAATGTCATTACTTGTAAACCCTTGATCCTACAAAGACCAAATCGGGCGACAGATAGCTCTGACCTAATGTCTCGGTCGGTCAAGGTCAAATACCATTTCAAGGTCAAATATCGAAAATGTTCAAAAAGTCGACCCTAGGTCATCTGAGGACCAGAATTAGTCTATTAGCACACATATATAGCAACACATTACTGTAAACACTTGTCACGTATGACCTCAAAGTTCATAGGTCAAATGTCACAGCAAGTGCCATCACAAATGGTTTCTTCTTTCTTTCTTTACCAGAATTAGTCTACTAGCACACATATATAGCAACAAATTACTGTAAACACTTGTCACGTATGACCTCAAAGTTCATAGGTCAAATGTCACAGCCAGTGACATCACAAATGGTTTCTTCTTTCTTTCTTTCTTTCTTTCAACACTTTGAATTACAATATCTCTAAAGTCCTTTAACCAATTTTGATCAATTTTGGTCCAAAGTAGCAGTAGGCCTGCCCAATTATATCACATGACCCACGTGGGGTCAAAGGTCATCTGAAAATGTCCGGGATCAAGGTCAGGTTAAATTGTTAACAGAATTTTCAACTACCATTTGTCATTTCTAGGTCAAATACCAAAAATGTTCAAAAGTCGACCCGAGGTCATCCGTGGTCACATATTACATTTGCTTGCTAACAACTAGTAGGCCTACTAGTTGTTAGCAAGCAAATGTAATATGTGACTGTTACAACATACATATATAACATGATCTATTTGACTAGAGTCAAAGGATTTTCATACTAATCTTAACTGCCCAGGGTGTCTTGCCCATTTATATTTCCACAGAGGGAGGTAATACTATATACAACAGCATTGGGAAGAAATAGTCCCATGCATAACACAACCTAAATTCAGATCTTGGAAATGGAAGCAGGTATTGGATATTGAAATAGGGGATCTGTAGACAGCCTCACGCCTTGGAGCAAGGCTAGGGAAATCGGTGACCGATTTCACTTTAGGTTTTCAGAAACCCAAAATAAGTGGTTTCCAATGTTATACAGTAAAGAATAGGATGACAGATTCTCAAAACATAATAATGATTGGCCAAAGGACTTTGGAGATATTGCCATTCAAAGTGTTGAAAGAAAGAAAGAAAGAAGAACTAGAGCTATTTGTGCTCAGAGCACAACCATTTGTGATGGCCTTGGCTGTGACATTTGACCTATGAACTTTGAGGTCATACGTGACAAGTGTTTACAGTAATTTGTGACAATATATGTGTGCTAGTAAACTAATTCTGGTCCTCGGACGACCAAGGGTCGATTTTTTGAACATTTTTGATATTTGACCTTGAAATGGTATTTTGACCTTGACCGACCTTGACGTTAGGTCAAGATCTATGTTGTCCAATTTGGTCCTTGTAGGAGCAAGGGTTCACAAGTTATGACAGTGACCTTGAAATGACAGGGCATCGAAATAAATTTGGCTGTCTGGGAGCATGAAGTAATTCTGAAATATTTTCTGCAAGAAATTAACTGTTTGAGTGGCTTGCCGCGATGCGGTTTGCCACGAAGCCCTAGCGGGTTGGGTCCAGGGGCCTGCCTTAGGGTCCCTGATGGGGTCCAGGGGGCGGAGCCCCCGGAAGCTCTTGGGCTTTAGCTATATTTAAGGGTAAAAATCAGCATCATGAGAACCCATTTCTTTCAATTTTGTAGCATGTTCGTTGGAAAGGTTTACAAAAACATTTTGGCAATGTTATGTAGTTAAGCTGAGAACACAATCACTGTTACATGAAGAAAAAACATAAATGATAGCGTTTTGGGTAAAAAGTCTTGCAAAATAACAACACATTTTATTAGAAAATACAACCACTACAACTTTTCTAAGTTTAAGTTAAGTATTTCATCCATTCTGGCAACAGATAAATTTGATTCTAATTCTTACCAACTCATTGAGTTCAACTTCAGCAGCGTGGAACAGAGACTAGGTTCAGGTTTGATCACACAATCAGCACGTTGGTTTTGCAAATCTAGTAACAGCTCGACAAAAATTTGCACAACTGCACAATGTTTTTGTTTAATAACATTTAAGTAAATATAATACAAATTGTAGTTCATGAATTAACCTATTAAAGGGTTAAATTAACATGAGTTTACTTTTTTATCGCTATAATTGATAACACCCATCGTTTTATTATTCATGACATGAACATCACCTGTTCCGCTAGAAATTGTTCCACACGGGAGCAGGGGAGGCCAGACACAACAATAATAAACTACTGGTATTGATATTGTTAGATATTGTTACACTATTAAGTAACCATAGAAACATTTAAACACATATTATTTTTGATATGATTTTGTAGAAATCAGAAAATATTAATATTTTTCCCAAGATTATTCAATTTTTTTTAATTTTTTTTTCCCTGTTTTTTTTTTTGACTGCCTCATTTTTTTTTCTGCCAGTCGTGATTTTTTTCTGGGAGCGGCGCTCCCGTGCTCCCGTGGATTTCGAAGCCCTGTTAAAAAGGCCACAGATGACCTTAGGTTTGCTTTTTGAATAATTTTGTTTTTGACCTTCAAATGGTATTTTGACCTTGACCAACCTTGACCTGGGAACATGGGCTATCTATTGCCCAATTTTGTAGGATCAAGGGGTCACGAGTTATGGCAGTGACCTTGAAATTACCACGGATGACCTCGGGTCGACTTTTGAACATTTTAATAGAATTATTAAGTTCAGAATAGCTGAAGGGACTCATCTATAGGGGAATCATGTTTGTAATTGGAGTAATGAACTTCAACTACTTTGTGCCCTCTGTCAGGCATAGGGTGAGGTTCTGGGTCCAGTGTTAAATACCAAAATAGAAAGTTTGAAGGAACTTTATATGAAAACAGTGATGATTTTTGGTTCTCCACTACAATTTGGGACTTTTGTAAGTATTAGTAGGCCTATTTTGGAGCATATTTAAGCATGGACAGAGGAAATGTAACTTTCACAGAAAATTTGAATGTTTTGGAGAGAGTGCAGGACTACAGAGACTTGAAGCAAGTCTACGATTTCCCTGGCACTTGGACACCTCTGCATTATATTATGTTTTCACTTGATACATTGCTATGTTAAAACTGTAAATTTGCTTTGAAGTGATCATAAATGTGGAAGATACTTTTTCAACTTTCAGAAATGATCAGAGGAGGGTGGTCGTGGCAACTGTTACTGGTTATCAAGGCAGCGTAGCCGATCCCCGGTGACGTCATGTCCTATACCGCCTCTGGCGTGAAGCCGTTGGGATTCGTGGAAAAATACTACTTCCGGGATGATCACTAAAATTATTTTCGTAATCGGTAAAAAAATATGATAACATATATAAAAAGTGGGGTTCACGCGTGAACCCCAGCGGATTTGGAATGACATAATTATGTTAATTACTATAAGAACACTTTTGTATTTTTTTGAGGAAAGGTAAAATATGATCTTTGGAATTTTTTTCTTCAATACGTGAGTCACGTGACCCAATAGAAATACACGATTGATTTGAAGGATAGTTGTGGTTGTCATTTTTGAGTTAAAAATTTTCGAGGTCGACAATTTTTGAGTTAAAAATTTTCGAGTTCAAAATTTCGAGTTCAAAATTTTTGAGGGTAAACATTTTCGAGTTCAAAATTTTCGAGTTTCTAATTTTCGAATTTCAAATTTGCGAGTTCCAAAATTTGTGAGTTTCAATTTTGAGTTCAAAATTTTTGAGGTAAACATTTTTGAGGTAAAAATTTTCGATTTCAAAATTTTCGAGTTCAACATTTTTGAGGTAAAAATTTTCCGAGTTCAACATTTTTGAGTTTCTAATTT
>JXSR01S021801.1:13681-26536 GCA_000969725.1 Ophiothrix spiculata | reverse complement strand
AACACCCTTACTTGGGAAGAAATGATCCTAATCAAAGACATTTTCCATTGATTATTCCTAACATTTGGTGTTTTTGATACTGTTTTGAAGTACCTTTAACCCATATTTGCACATAAAAACATATCATATTTGAGATTTAAGAATGCAGGCTCCATATCAGATTTGGAACATGCTTACACCCTTACTTTATGAAGAAATGCAAATATTGTTACCCACAAAGCCCTTTTCCATCAATTATTCTGATCATTTAGTGTGTTTACGGTTTTGAAGTGCTTCTAATTTATTTTTGCACATAAAAACTCATTTTGGCAGCCATTTTGGACCTCGATTCTAGGCTCCATATTGGCTAGAAATGCTCACATAGTTACTCTTAAAGCCATTTTAAATAGATTACTTTGAACATTAAGGTGTATTTGATACTGTTTCAAATTCACTTTCGGGGCCGCTTCAAAACCCAACGAGTGGTTGCCTGCCAGTTCTGGCAGGTTCAACCGAAATGAACAATAGCCAACCGTCCAAAACTGGCCAGAATTTTGGCATGCATTTCTAGTCTCAGTAAGGCTCCATTGAATTAGAAACATGCAAACACCATTACCCTCAAAGCCACTTTGTATCGATTATTTTGAACATTTGGTGTTTTTCTTTATACTGCTTCAAAGTAATTTTTACAAATATTTGTGCCTGTTGAATATATATGATATAAAGCATTTTAAAGGCCGTTTTGATAGATTTTATTGAAAATTGGCTATTCTGGCGCAAATCTTGGCAGCCATCTTGACGGCCATTTTGAAATTAAAATATGCAAATGACATAATTTGGAGTCAGATATATTTGTTATAGTATTCCAATATTTATTTTGAGCATAAAAAGATTTAAAAGATACTTTTAGGTGATTATAATGAAAATAAAGTATTTTGGCGGGAATTTTGGCGGCCATCTTGGATATCTCGTTTGATCCCATCTTGAATTTGACGGTCAAAATGGGGTCAAATCATAAAATGATTTCAAATATGAGTTCCTTGACCCTAAAAACCATGAAAAGCACATGCTGATAAGGTCTGTAGGTCAAACTAGTGAAAACCCCATTTTCAAGATGGCCGACGGCAGCCATATTGGATTTGAAGGTCAAAACGAGGTCAAATAGTAAAACTGATGTTAAATATGGATTCCTTGACCCTTAAAACCCCATAATACACATCTTGATCAGTGCTGTAGGCCAAACTGTTAATAAACCAAATTTCAAAATGGCCGACAGCGGCCATTTTGGATTTTGGCCAACCACGGAAATTCCCCACACTTTTGGAAGAGGCACCCTCGCTAGTTTTGTTAATTAACCTTCAAAGAAGACAAATCCACCGAAAAACCAACCTCCGCTCTCCACGGTCACGGGAGTCCCTCAGATGACCCAACTAAATCGTTATTAATATCTTGGAACAGATTTTTAAAAACTGCTAGTCATTAGCTATTTAAATTATATGGGAACTGCATAAAAAACCCAAATTATTCAAATATTAAAAATATAATATAAGCTAGTCATCATCAACATACTAGAAAAACGGTAAAGATCAAGAATGTGTCAATTTTGGGCTAATTGAAAACACAAATGATCAATAGGGGTACTCAAATTTGGTTTGGGTAGGGAAGTGCCTCTGCAAAATTTAAAAAGCCTCCCATCCAAAAACAAATTTTCAACAACAACAGACCCCTTCATATATCCAATTTCCCAAATTTTGAGTCAAACTTATTCAAACATCGCATGTTTTTGCAAAAATGTGCACTAATCTTTGGCTAATTTTCCAAAGTTTTTTGAAGAAATGCTCTAATTTGTGTCATTTGGTGCAAAGTTTAAAAAAACACCAGACGTTCTGAAACGAAAACCAATCAAAATATTATGTATTAAATAGATTTGAAAAGGAAACTGTTTGTTTAGCTTAATTCAAACCTGATTCTCTAGAGTGTGTTTTGCATTTTGATCCGTTTCTAAAGTGGTAATTCTATACGTCATTTTTGAAAACAAAATTATTTTATTCATTTTCTTTGCTTTTGCATATAATAACATAACCATATAAAAGATTACAATAAACATTGTACTTGTTATTGTTAGTGCAATTTTTTGAAAATGATATTGGCTAGTTTAAGTATCCCATCAATCTGAATCTTTATAATGATTCAAAATGTGCCACCTTCCATAAACAATGATACAATTGGGTCATCTGTACTCTATTCCTCTCTTAACTCTCTTAAATTGCTTCTTCGGGTTTTGAAACTTTTATTCCATCCTATTCCAAACTCATTTATACTACTATACATTTTTTATTTCTTCCTTTCTTGCTTACCTTATATCGTTTTCTTCGACATTTTATAAATGTTAGAAAATACTGTACGTGATGAAAAAGACAAAGTTGTGATTTTTTATGGTTCTTTGTTTCTAGTGCAGTTACACTGCCGATCACTTCAAATTTGCATTACATGACCTAACTTTTAGGAGGAAAGTGTGTTTGACCCACTTTTTCAAGCTGTTTTGAGGATTTGTGAACTGAGAGATTGAATTATATATAAGTCTATCAATAGAAGACTTTCATGTGTCCCATAATGCATCTTGAAAGTACCACAAATGACGTAATCTTGCTCAGTCTATCATATTAGAAGTTCTGCGCATTGCGCACTGCGCAGTTTGTGGTACTTTCAAGATGCATTATGGGACATACGAAAGTGGTCTATTAAGTTTATTGGTTCAGAAGCACTTTATTTAGATAATATAAAGTGTGTACATTGTTTTCATTGACATACTTGTAGAGGGTATAACTTTGTTACTTTAGAGCCACTACTTGATGTGAAAAGCACTTTACTTTAATTTCAAAAATACTATTGGTGAATAATTCAGAGGGGATAATTAACCACACAACTACTCAAGTTTTTCATAACTATCAATTACAGAAACTCGGGGATATCATGGAGTTTTAAATTAATTAAACAATGTTTAACTACTTTGATAGTATATTAGATTGAAATATTTGAAGTTGAAATTTTTTATGGGTTAAATATTTGAATTTGGCTTTTAGAAATGTCAGTCTGTGACTTTTATATTAAAACAGTGAACATATTCTGGTCAGAATATAATTGCCAATTGATAACTTTTATGAAAACATTTTAGCCAGGCAAAAAAACACTGCTTGTGATTAACGCTGCAAATTGTCAACTTTCCCAGTAAAAAATGATAATTTTGATCAGCCAAAACGTTCTTTGTTGGTTAAAGTTACCAACTGGCAATTTCAAAATCGACATATGACAACTTTTGGTGCAATTTTGTCCATTTAATATCATTTGAAAATAAATGATACACTGTTAGTAAATTAATCACTCATAATGTATTAAAACAAAAACATGTTAGTTTAGATAACGTGCTGGAGCCAGCATATTTCAGAGGGTTTCTGTATATACCTTTTCACTTTTACGTTATTGATTATACCTAGCGTTGAATAATTGGTTGTTGTTTTTTCATTTTTCATTATTGACGAACTTTATTCCATGCCCTTTTCGTGTGTGCTTTCATTTATTTTTGCTGGCTTTCTCCGAATGGTTTTTGACCTTTTCATTCTCGTCTCGTCAATGTCATTTCAAATTATTTACGCAAACGTGCTTAAAAAACCAACTCCGTCATTGCATTCTGTCCGTTCAGCATTTGAAATAATGATAAGAATTGACCTTTTACTAAAACAATTAGTGTCAGACTTAGTAGGAAAACACATCAATGTCTGACTTGGTACGAATATTTCAGACAAGAGTAGAGCTTTTGGCACTTAATCAACAGACGGATCAAAAATAGTCATGACATTTTAAAGAGTCTCTCAATATACATACTTCAGAAAAGATTTAAATGTCTTATTTGGGATGTGCCTAGTTCAACAATGCCAATATCTGATCCCGATATCTGATTCCGATTGGTAAATAGAGTGCTTATAAATTTGCTTTATTTCGTAAATTCCTGTAATATATTGAAGAATGATACTTCAGTTGCTTGTTTATAAGAACAAAAATGCATTACAACTATATTCAGTGCGATGCTCGTCATTTACCGATTTCTTTTTCTTCTCTCATGTCAGTCTAAAATGAGGGCAATTTGCAGATCACTGACATCACTCTCACTGTCATTTATACTTAGATTGTTATTAGCTTTCACCCTATAAAGAGGAGAAATGCCAGTATTGTCGTGTTTTTAAATACTTTTGAACCTTCATAAACAAACCTATCAATCTAACCGATCTAGGGTATCCTTTAAGTACACTTTTAATTCATGAAATAGATTGATGCAAACTCTATTTACTTGGTCTCTAAGAGCCACATTCAGTGGAATTTTAATGAAGCAAGTATACACTACATCTATATATTTAGTTGTTACTTTCTTCGATGTAATTATCATTGATATACCGTTATGGATTTTGGTATTCATGAACAGATTAAAAACAATATGCTAGTATGTTTAGGAAAAGACTATATATTGCTAGTCATTATAAAAAGATAAAATTACTAATCGTTTTCAACATGGAAGAACATTTTAAAATATAATGTTTTTATTTTATAAAGATAGAATAAGCAAAACGTCAACATTTGAGAATGTGTTTATTTCCTGTCATAATGTAAAATCAGCCATCAAAATATTTCAAAACATTACTAAAAAGATGAGCTCGTTGTTATTAACAAACCAATAAAATCAAAAATTGCTCAATAATTTTTTATTTTCAATCATTCTGGAAAGATAAAAATTGTATGCTACCAACATTTATGACAGGAACAGATCAAGAATGTTTCTATCATTTTAAGAGCTTGAGCTAAAATCAAAGCAAGGTGTTAAACTTTACTTTTATATTTTGTTTTTGTTTTAACGGAATGGAAGGCAAGTGATCACTGTTTTGTTGCGTGTCCAGTATATAAAAAGTCAAAACGTTGCAAATGTTCAATGAAGGACTATATTTGACAAAGCTTATAATGCGAAGTCTGGTCTTTTTATAGCCGAGTTTTTTGCTTTTCAGCAATGCAATGCATTAAATAGATTTGAAAACGTCAGACACTTGGTATATTGTTTATTATTTTTTGGGCCCTGGTTGTTTTCTTAATTTTAAAACCTTATTCTTTAGAGTGTGCTTTATATTTTGATCCGTATCTAAAGTCGTCATTTCTGAAAACTAAATTACTTTATTTATTTTCTCTGTGTTTTGTATAATAGAACCCTACGAACCATATATATAATAGAAATAAAACAATTGTGTTTTTATTGTGTTTCAATTTCTTGAATTTGATATTGCCTTAACATGAATATTTACTTTGATTCAAAATTTGACAACTTTCATAAAAACATTGACATTTTGTTAAAACTTACTTTTCTATCAACTATAGTTTATGAATGTTAGCGAATACTGCACATAACAGTGATTGTATATAATTCCTTGGCTCTTGTGCAAATATACTACAGATCACTTCAAATTTGATTTACATGACCTAACTTTAAGGAGAAAATGTATGACCCACTTTTTTCTTTAAAAGCAGCTTTGAGGATTTGTGAACTGAGATATCCGAAAAATTATATACAATTTAAGTGTGTCGATTAACTATTGGTTCAGAAGCACTTTTAGCAAGTGCTATATTGTGTTCACTGTTTTCATTGGCATACTTGTAGAAAGTATAACTTTATGACTAGGTAAAATAATATTTAAAAAAAAATGCTGTTGAACACTTTACTTCCAACTCTCTAACCACTGATAATTATAGAATCACTGCGATACTGCGGGATTTTTATAATGTAGTTTCAAACTATGTTAGCTTGGAAAACTTATTGGAGCCAGCATTTTTCAAAAGGTTATCGTATATACCGTACCTTCAATTTACTTCAAAATATATTTCTATTACATCGTAGACTTTTTAATTTGTATGTGAAAAATTATTGCTTCTCTCCCGACATTACTCAATGGCCTATTCATTTTTATACGACTGTCATTCTGTGGGCTGTTTCGATTTAGGCCTAGATGTCACTGCTTTTTTCTCAAGTTATCTGGATGTAATGTCAAAGCATTTACACATTACAATAGAATAGTGAATTATGCTCTTGTTATCTATCTGGTAACTTTACTCTATGACCTTTCAATGTCTTTTTCGACTGTTATTCCCCAAAATGGATTTTGGTGTGGTGATATTTGCCTCATCATCTCAATTACATGTCAAGGTTACAAAGTAATGGTGCCTAACCTTTTTTACACCTATGGTGTGTTGTATTTTGCGAGTTTCTTTTTTTGATTTAACATCTGAATTTATTTATTATTATTATTTTTTGAATGTCATTATCAAAGTGGGTCTCTCTTATAACATTTGGGTATCATTTCAAATTATTAACGCATTGGTGCTCACTTTGCAGATCTCATAGTCATTCTATAAGTTTGGCATTTGAAATAATTGAAGTAATGATAAGAGACAAGCATTTGGCACTTGATCAACAAACAGATCGAATAATGGCATGGAATTTTGACGGTTCTCTCAATGTAGTACTTAAAAAGGGATTTAAATGCCTGATTTGGTATGTATGTAGTACAATCATAGACTCACCAGGTATACACTGTATGCAGCGCCCCAAGAAGGAGCATTCGCACAAGTGACCAACGGCTTAACGTGACATCCGAACATCGGAGCATTTAGAGTAAAGTTTCTTGCCCAAGGAAACAAGAACACGTAATGCCAATATCTGATCCCGTTTGGTAAATAAGAGTGCTTAAATTCTCTGACAGATGCTATAAATTCATGTAATATATCGCATTATATCATTTCATTTGATTTTTATACAAAGTTACCAAATGTTATTCTCACCATTTATCCTCACCATTCTTATAAAGCCACTGGTTAAGAAATTTGCTCGGTTAATTATTATAAGCATACTTATATTGTATAGCCACAAAAATTCGTCTTAAACATATAAGATTTTTTTGCCTGTCAAAATTCTATTGAATTAAAAATGTTTAGTTTTAACACTGCGATATAACATGCATGTTTACAAGTATTGGGCCAAGTTAAATATCAATGACTTTTAAGTCGCATAACTTGAAACAAGAAACTTTTCGTTCTATTTTGAGAAATATAGTGCTGCTCTCTCGTTACAAAACAGAGTATAAAATATAAGGAATTCGTGCCTGGAAAAACATCCCTGGAATTTTTCAAAGCAATTATTGCTATATAGGTAAATTTTAAAAATTGGAATCCGTCATTATTATCAGCATACAATCATCAGCATTATTTCCTTTTACTGTACCCATCATTTGACTCTGTAAACGATAAATCTGTTTTTCTCTCAATGAGAGAATCTAATTGAATCGTTCTTGATTCATGATTAATTCAAGCCTTCATGATTCTGTTCATTAATGAACAGAATCCTGGAAAAGATATTTAAAAAACAATACGACATTTCTCATATCAAGAGGTGATAGTTGTGCTCTTCCTTAACATACCCTTCTTAGATCATTTATCAATGCAAGCAGATAGCACCATTTGATTTAACTAAACTCTTCATTAAATCGTTGGTGATTTTTATCCGATAAAAATGCGTTGTTTCTTTTAATGA
This sequence comes from Ophiothrix spiculata, assembly GCA_000969725.1. Lineage (NCBI taxonomy): Eukaryota > Metazoa > Echinodermata > Ophiuroidea > Amphilepidida > Ophiotrichidae > Ophiothrix > Ophiothrix spiculata. The sequence goes on along the minus strand of JXSR01S021801.1, from coordinate 18,936 downwards.
TTCATTTGTCTTTTGTCTTTTTTATTTTCCATTTCAAACTCAGGGCATTTCTCAGATAGTTGCATACGCATTTAAGTCTATTCTATTTAGATTGTTAAAATTCTGTTTATTGATTAAAACACCATTGTCGTCTTTTTTAAACCGTTGAAACTTTCATAAACAAACCTATCTCACTGATCCAGGGAAGCTTCTTTGAGCACTTTTAATTGATGAAATAGATTGACGCAAACTCATTTGAGTAAAAGATAAACATTTAAGGGTAAGGGAATTTTAATGAATGAAATACATGCTGCATCTCTAATGGTTAGTTGTTAGTTCTTCCATCAATGTCAATATCATTTTATATTCCGATATGATTTTTGAACTATTTAAAATTAGCTGAGTGATTATATTTAGAAAAAGATGAAAAAGGCTAGACATTATCATAATCTTTGTAAAGATTTTTCTAAATGCTAGTCATTATCAAATCTTTGAAAAATTATAAGTATTGCCAGTCGTAAGCAATAAAATTACTATTCAACAAGTTTACTCCAGATTTATTCCCTGCCCTTTTCATGAGTTCTTTTTAGTAACTTTTCGATTGTCATTCTCCAAGTAGTTGATTGCCTGGGAATTCTCCGCTTATCAGTTGGATGTCAAATTGTAATTCAACAAAATCCGTCATTGTATTCTGTTATTTCAGCATTTGAAATATGCAGTTCAGCATGATAAGGGATTCTAAGAATTAACCTTTTTACTGAAAAAATCAATGTCTTACTCGGTACGATTATTTCAGATATAGGGTTAGAGCATTTGGCACTTGATCAACAGACAGATCAAATAATGTCATGAAATTTTAACGAGTACGTCAATGTACGTACTCAAAAAGAGACTTAAATGTCTGATTTGGGATGTATCTATTGCAATAATGCCAATATCTGATCCCAATTGGTAAATAGAGTGCTCAAATTCTTTGACAGATGCTTTTCAAATTAATGTTATATTTAACAATATCATTTCAATTGATTTTTATACAACATTTTTAATTCTATTTTCTTCATTTGTTGATTCGATATCTTCTTTAAAAAGTCACTGATTAATAACTTTGCTCGGTTAATTATTACAAGCAAATTAAGTATTATTTGTTAATTCTAATAGAGTTTTTGTTAAAATGAGTTGGAAATGTATAGGTTTAACACTGCGATATAACATGTATTTTTTTCTAATGAAATCGAAACTGTCAAAAACCAACATTTTAGCGCTAAATTTGACAGTAGGAGTTTCTCTGAAACTTTTTTAGGTAGTAATTGTGAAAAGGTCAAACCCCAACAAAAACCCATTTATCACCAATTCTGATATATGATGACATTCTGATATATGATGACAATCTCTTGATAAACTGTATTGATAAGGAAAAATATCATTGACCTAATTGCATAACTTGAAAAAAAAAACTTTTGTTCTTTCTTGAGAAATATAGAGCTGCTCTCTTGTCACGATACTGAGCATAAAACATAAGGAATTCGTGCCTGGATAAACATCTCTTGATTTTTTTCAGTGTAATTATTGCTAGGCAGACTTAAACAATGGAATCTATCATCATTATCAGCATACAATCATCGCGATTAGCATCATTTCCCTCTGGAAATGATCAATCTTGTTTATATTTCTCTTTTAGAAATTCTAATTACACCGTTGTTGATTTTTTATTGATTCAAATTTAGTGTAAATGCATTAATATCCGTCATCGTAAATGAACAGAACCATGAAAAAGATATTTAAAAGGTAAATGACATTTCTTTTATCAAGTAATGATAGTGGAGTTCTTTCTTACTAAAATCTACTAGTATCTAAAAGCAGCTATATCCATCACTGCAATCATATAATGCAGCACCATATGACAGACATCACCTTTCTGGTGGTTTTTGCCCGATGAAATGCATTGTTACTTTTAAAGATTCCTTTCTCTGTTTTATTTTTTCAGCTCAAACTAAGGTGATTTTGTGGATCGTTCTGAAACTTCTACTTAGATTTTTATTTTCCTTCACCTTTCAGTGAAGAAAATGATTTTATAGATTCATCATTGTTGTCTTAAAAATTTTGAACTTTTATGAACAAACTTATAAATCTCGCTGATCCAGGGTAGTGCACTTTAAATTCATGAAATAAAGATAATAATAGATTGACGCAAACTCAATTGATTAGTCTTTAAGATAAATATTTAAATGAATTTTAATTAATGTAATGTTTAATTTATCATTTCCATCATTGTCATTTTCATTTATATTCCGATATGATTTTTAAACTGTTTTAAATTGGCTGATCGTTGTGTAAATTCCGGAAAAGATAACAATTCATTATCATAATCTTGGAAAAGATTTTTTTAAATGCAAGTCATTATGAAAACTTTGGAGAGATTAATTTTCTTGTCGTTATCAAACAATAAGATTTCTATTCAACAAGTGTACACTTGACTTATTCCGTGCCCTTTTCATGGTTTTTTTTTTCAAGTTTCGACTAGAATTCTCCAAGTAGCCGTTGTATATCTCCGCTAAACAGTTGGATGTCATGTTGAATTTCAACAAAATCTGTCATTGCATTTTGTTAGCCCAGCTTTTGAAATAATGATTCGGGATGCTAAGAAATGACCTTTTTACTGAAACAATCAATGTCTGACTTGGTACGAACATTTCAGACAAGGGAATAGCATTTGGCACTTGATAAACAGACAGATCAAATAATGTCATGAAATTTTAACGGATCTGTCAATGTACGTACTTTAAAAGAGATTTAAATGCCTGATTTGGGATGTATCTAGTACAATAATGCCAATATCTGATTCCGCAATGCCAATATCTGATCCTGATTGGCAAATAAAGTGCAACATTTTCTGAAAATGGTTTTCGAAATTCCTATAATATATTGGACAATGGTATCAAGAAAATAAGGTAGACAACTGTGTTCAGAGCAGTTCTCCTTATTCACCGATTGTTGTTTTAATGTCACTGATTGTCAAAACTGTTCGGTTACCCAATATAATAACCAAAGAAAATATAGCGGCAAAATTCTACAAAATGTTTTTTATCCAGTTTGACAAGTTTGGGTTTTATTACTTATCAAACAATATATAATTGCAAATTGCGTATTTTATATAATTAATAAACAACAAATTGGATCTTTTGCAATTTACATTTTATATCATTATTTAAGGGGAAGTAAGAAATCGAAACTGTCAAAAACCAACATTTTAGCGCTAAATTTGACAGTAGGTTTAATTGAAAATTATATCTTTGTGATATTCTAGTCTTCATGGAGAAGTACTTATGACAAAAACCCTACTGATCTTTCCTCACAAAATGGAGTATGAAACATAAAGACATAAAGAAATCGCGCTTGGATACGCATACCTGGATATATCGAAGCAGTTATTGCTAGGCATATTATTCAGTCGTTAGATGTTAGATGTATATCAACATTATCATCATACAATTATCAGCATCATTCCTTTTATTGCTCCCGTCATTTCCTTCTGAAAGCAATAAATCTTGTTTTTCTGATCTCTATTAACATGTCTAATTATATGTAAACTTCCAGCCCGTATGAGCAGTAAATGCCAGAAACTTCATTTTGCGCTACAAGTGAAAATACATGTCAAGGTCATTTTTTGACAGATTCACAATCCTAGTGCTTACTACAAAATACCAGCAAAGTTTCATTTCAAGAACATGAAAGGAAATGTGAAATAAATTGGCATATTCTTAAGTCGATCAACAGAAAATATAGGGCTTACTAATCTTTGAACGCGTTTATCTCAGTTATACGTTTTATTCCCTGACAACCTTTGACGGACCATAAGTTGACTTTTGGAAATCGTGTGAAGTTGATTAAGGTGTCAATTTAATCCTTAAAGCATGGTCTTTGCAAATAATTAAAAAAGTGAAAATGACAAGAGCTGGCATTTACTGCTGTTTTGGGCCGGACGGTCACAATTATGATTGACTCGTTATTAAACCAAACCTTGCGTAGATATATAAAATGTATCTCAAATGATTAGATACATTAAAAATGACATTCCTCATCCCAAGTGGCGATAACCTATTTCCCATTACACAAATGCAGTACACTAGATGGTTTAAATCAACTCTTCATTACCTCTTTGGTAAAAACGCTTTTCTTTTTCTTTTAGAGATTTCTTTCTCTCATTTATTTTGGCAGTACAAACTCAATTTGATGATCATTTTCATACGCGTTTATGTTATGTCGATAATGCACAGATTGTTGAGGAAAATGCTATTTATTGATTTAATTATCAGCCGTCTTTTTAAATACCTTGAAACTTTCATAAACAAACCTATCAATCTAACTGATCCAGGGTAGCCTCTCAGTGCACTTTTAATTCATGAAATAAATTGAAGCAAAGTCTTTTTACTTGCACTTGGTTTCTAAAAGAAACATTCGGTGGGATTTTAATGAATCAAGTGCGTACTGCATCCATATGTTTAGTTGCTATTTTCATCATTGTCATTATTATTTGTATTCCGATATAAATTTTTTAAATATTTAAAATTAACTTGTCATCTTTTGAATTCAGGAAAAAGCAAAACATGTGCTAGTCATTATCAAATCTTGGAAACGATTTTTAAAACTGCTACCTATTATCCAATATTTTGGAAAAGATCAAGATAAACCAGACGTTAATTTTTTGGAACAAAGTTGTTTTTTTCTTTCTTTATAATCAACATAATGGAAAAATTAGTAATCAACACTTTCAAGAAATTATTCAAAAGATGCGCTATTTATTATCCATCAACATATTGGAAAAATCTAAAGTAGCTTGTCGTTTTTAAGCAAAGGAAAAGATAAAAATTGCATAGATACAAAAACAAGCATTTAAAAAGATATGGCTATATCAAAGCACATTCATTTTTCATCATATTTTTATTCACTGTTGAATGACACATGTTAAGGCAGGTCACCTTTTTATAGAGCGTCCAGTACAAAAATAGTCCTCACATATTGCAAATGCAATAAGGCGCTATGATTTACAAAGCTGACGAGTCGTTTATGTAGCCGACTTTCCGCTTTTCAGCAATACTATGCATTTAATAGATTGAAAACGACAGACACTTGGTAAACTGTTTGTTATTTCTATAAAACTGTTTGTTTTCCCAACTCAAAGTCTTATTCTCTAGAGTGTGCTTTGCATTTTGATCCGTTTCTAAAGTGGTAATTCTATACGTGATTTCTGAAAACCAAATTATTTTATTTATTTTCTT
>JXSR01S021800.1:728-25723 GCA_000969725.1 Ophiothrix spiculata | reverse complement strand
TGATTTCTCAGTTTTAAAACCAAATTTCTTGGCCAGTTTGTCAAGATCACTGTAGGTCTTCACTACTTCACGTTTTTCGATACCTCCTTCCTCATATAAAACAAAAATATTACCACACCAAGACCAGCATGCTTTGGCTTGTTCAAAATCGGCAACAAGTCTCTTTGCCTGTTTGAGAACTTGAACTACTCCAAGTGTCAATACATCACTTATACCAATTCCTTTTCCCTTCAGGTTACTCCTTGCGGATATCACTTTCATACGCGTGCTATATCTCGTAAATTCCACAAATATGGGTCTTGGACCTCGCAATTGGGCTTGCTTCACCTGTTTTAGTTTATCAAGGTTTTACCGTTTAAGAATGTCACATCCATTTTTTTCATGTTGTGTTGGTGTCCTGGTTTTGAAGCACTTTAAAAAAATCAAACATGAAGACAATTATATAAGAATCCATCTTACGATTCCTATCAAAAAAGAAAATGTCTATTTTAGGGATAGTGTGTGGTAGGGGAAAATATACCCTCGGATTGATTCCTATTTGAGATTCACAATTTTGTCAACTAAGCTATAGTCATCTTAATTTACATTAAGTAAATGTTTGTGTGTGCACATAAAATATTAATTTATTAAAAGCAATAATAAAGTACAGTACGTTGTAAAAATATTAATCTGCTTTGATCAATCATTTTTATAGCTATTTCACAATAACCTTATTTAGTGAGTAGCTGTAGCCATTGTAAAGTACTAAGATATAGTTTTTCATGAAATTATTCTGAACACTGCATGCGTTTTTAGTTCAGAGCTCAAACGTTCTGTGACACTTGTCAAAATTATCATTCTACAATTTCAGGGATTTCCTTTAGTATAAAAATATCAATTAGATAAAAATAAATTCAATTACCATAGGAAAGGTGATTTTAAAGAGGAACAATTATTGGCAGTTTTAGGTGTTTCAGTGACTTGCACACTTCCCTTAATAATAAAATTTGAAATATTATTTGCAAATAGCGACCATTATAAATAAATCATAGAGCAAAGTGTGTGACAAGTATATTTTCTAGTAAAATTACCGAATATAGGAACTAAGAAAATGAACATTTTATAGGTAAAATGAATTTTACAAGGAAATTCCAGAACACTGTCAGCTAAAACTCAGTTGATAGTTCAATTGTAAAGATGTATTATGGACGGGCTGGAGCTTATTTCCAGGGAAACTAATAACCATTTATCACAATTTTAGCATGCTTCATATGCAAATTGATATTTCAAAATTTGGGATATTTCATATGCACCAAAAGTGATGGATATTTTGGAAAAACAAAAAATAGATTATCACTTTGATTGACAGGTCTCTTCTGTAGGGTAAGACTAAATTGATACTTCTTTTGCCTTTAACGATTTTGCCAACTTTTGTTAACTAAAACCTTTGTATTGAATTAGGTATTTTACCATAGATTTGAAGTAAGGTAATGTGTTTGAATGGAATTGATGTTGATGATTTTATTGTTCTGTTTTAGAATAAGTATGCACATGTAGATTTCTCTCTTTGTTCACCTAGTTTTTGAAATCATTTTTGTGGTGCCTAATGTCCTCCTCGAAATGTTTGTTAAATGAAGAAACACTGAATTCAAATTGATAAATAAATTAGTCTGAGCACTTGAACGTTTGGTAAAAATCGTATTTTCTTTGTTTATCTTTTCATTTTAGATATTGGTGGTGACTACTGGAGACTTTTACTCAAAGGATCTTACACCATCCATGTATCAGCACCAGGCTTCAAAACCAGCAGTGAAGTTGTCACAGTACGTCACAATCGTGTCACAAAGGTAGACTTTCAGTTAGAAAGTGACAGATGCAGTAACAGAAATAGAGTAGATAGTTATTTTGATGCATGGCCAACATTGAAACAGTATATGTTTCCAAATTATGACACTATGGATGACTGTGATGAGGATACTGCTATACAGCAAACATTCACAGAACATGAACACTTATGAGAGCAATCCCATTATTAGTCAATATATATCAGCTGGATATGAATCCTTGAGAGCAACGGCAGGGTTGGTCAATAGATATCGATGTCAGCTGATAGCAGGATATGAATTCATGAGAGCACTCGCATGATTGGACAATAGATTGTATCAGCCAATCACACTTACATGGAGACTTGAGAGCAATTTCTTGATTGGTTATTAAATGTCAATAAATCATTTAGATGTCAATAAATCATTTAATTGGTCATTAGTTACCGACCAATCACATGACGAGAACCCACGAAAGTAATCCCTTGATTGGTCAATAGATATTAGCTATCACTGGACGTGAACACTTGAGAACATTTCTTTGATTTGCCAATAGATATCAACAATCGCTAGTGACAAAAGAAATTTCTTGTGAATATTTCAATGGAAATTTCACTAAGATCAACCATTAACTGATGGCAAATGGATATGTAGAGACTTGTGATGGAAAGTTTCCAATATGATTTGTACACAATAATAAGCTGGAAAAGTTGCTGAATCCCATGCTTGGGCATGCGTTTTAAATGTCAAGAATGATATGAAGAGCAATGGGATTATTATAAATCAGATGACACTGATTCAAACTAATATATTCAAGATAGCTTGAACTAAGTTATAGGTGAACAATCTGGTTTCTTCTAAAATATATGGACAAAATGAGATTAAGCAATAAATGATGTCCTCAAAGAGGATATATAATTCATGTAACGAATTTTTTTGGTAGTACCAATGTTGAGTATCAAGTTTGGTTTACACAGCAGGTATTCAAGAGATATGTAGAGTGGCTTGTAGGTTATACTTTATTGAAAAGATAAATAATATGCAAAAGTTCAAAATGGTGCTCTTACAGACATGTACAAAGCTCAATTATTGACTAAGACGTACATACCAGTTGTGATGGTATATAATGATGATTATGATTATAAAGGAATGAATTTATAACTGTATCTAGTGTGTAATATATGTATATACAACTTTCTTTCGCAAATTCATTCAACTATGCATTAAAATTCCACCAAACATTGATCATGTTGGTTTGATGACTATTTGAATAGGGTTACGGTAATAGTGGTGATAATGATGTTATGCTGTAGATAAGCAACGCAACTCAAATACTTCTAAAAGAGACAAACTTGTCAAATAAGTTGTAAATATTTTGTATTTGTCTAATGTGTATAAAGTGTCTTTATTGTACAGTACATTTTGATATCAAGTTTTGTATTTAATGTAAATAAATGAAGCAAAGGCAATACATAAGTGTATATACTAATTATGAAGCTGAATTATAAATTATAGGATAAAAAGCCAATTTTGGACGACTAGATTTTACTGTCCCATCATCATGTCCAGTGTTTCTAATTCCTAAATATTTGTAATGGATTTTTCAGTTAAACGATTGATCAAAGCTACTTTAGATGATGTGAAATATATATATATTCAAAGAAAAACAATTCGATCAAATTTTATGAAAAAAAGGCATTTCTAGAATTTAAAATGCTCCTTATACTTTCTCAATCAAAATGCCTCTCTCGATTTTTGAAGTTTACATAGTGTTCGAAAGTGAAATAAGATAAATTTTTGGATGATCCTTTCAAGAATGTATCAAAATCATAAGTTTTAATAAAAGATAAATCAGTTTAAGCTAGTCCAGACGAAGTCTTTAGTTGTAATATATAAAATTTGTATTTAAATAATAGTAGATTTTATAATTTAATTGTATATACACAAAAATTGTAAAGTGTAAAGATAAAAGCACTTATTTTGTGATAAATTGTATAAATGATGGCGATTATTATGAAATGAGACCAATGAAATACCTGCTTACACTGGGAAATATGCCAGTAAGGGTATTAATGGCATCTGTTACTTTCCACCAAACTAGCACTTGGCATATTTCGAAGGTGGAGTACAAATGTCGCTGAGGTAATCATTCCGATGCCAAGGTGTCGGAAAGTGACAGATATCACTGATATCAGGAGTGGCATTCACTTCCCCAAATGAAAAAAAAAAATGTTTACATAGTAATTGTGTGTCTGTGTTTTTGTCCTTGAAGTAAGAATGAATCAGAAGTAAATGACAACGATAAAAAATGGCTCTGTGCATGAAGACAAAAAACTGTTAAGCGCAACAAGCATCTGTAACTAAACTAATTACAATGTTTTATCACATATCAATGAAAAAATACAGTGATCCCTAGACGACCTTGTATTTTTCATAGAAGGTTACCACACTGGGGTATACATTCATAAGCAACGGACAGCTTTACATAGTACCTAGTAATCTATTAAATATCTTTGAAAATAGAGTTATGTTACTAATAGCATTGTTTAAATCTGAAAGTCTAAAGGGTTCCCAATGTAAAGCATAACCAGAATGTGTAACATAATACCGTATCGTATATATTTTTGGCCCAGGTTCAGATGATACAAAATTCTTGGTGACATTCGTACCAGACAAGTTTTTGTTTTACTGTCACCTACACTATCTACATTTTTATCAGCATAGGTTAGCGTTTATTATTTTATTTACATATCATGGTATAGGTGACAGTGCACTTGTTTCTAAGAACAAGATAGCGCTGTAAATGTGAGGTGTAAACTAAGTTATCAATACTTATAAAATGACCCAATGTGTAAACAAAATGTTCGGAAGTGATTTTTATAGCACCAATAGATATTCAGACAGAATAAACCACAGACCTAACACAATCTTGCTGCGTAGCTTAGGTGTTTCCAAAGTCCTATATAAGATGATGATTCAAGAATTCGCATGGTCTATTACTTGTTTGGTTTTAAAACCATAACCTATAAACTTCGCAACTGAAATGTAACGGGTCACAGCAAGCTGCAAGCCTGTTACCTTTTCAGCACATAAGAATCCTGATTTCATCTTACTTGACACTTGTTTCGAGAAGAGCACACAATACTCTATACACATGCCACTGTCTACTAGTAATGTCAATGATTGAAAACTGAAATCGCTAAACCAAACATACCGTCTATGTAAACTTCTACTTGGCTTTTTGTGCCCCCCTCCAATATTTCCAAATTCCAAAATCCTGACTACATCACTGATTATTTTGATAGGGACATTCCTAAATGAGATTGACCGAATCTGAATGGGATAGGAAATGGTGTCTCGCACAGAGACAATATTTTATTTAAACCTTCTTTCCTCCCCTTTAACAACGTAACAAAAGAAGGAATTATATTGTAAGAAAATCATAGCTTATATATTTTCCAATGTAACTTTTTTAAGATTTATATTTTTGTTTTTCATTTCTTAAATCGAACAAACAATATGAAACTTCATTCTTGAGTTATGACTTACCATATTTTTAATACTTTAACCCCAAATTCAAAATATGAACACATAATAAATTGAGTTATTTTTTCCAATAATTGGAAATCTTGTTCTGGTGAGGGTAAACGTCAAGCTTCAAGCTTCTTGCTACTGTTGGTAAAGAGAATGTGTCAAGCAGAAAATTGAATTAAATGATTTAACACCATATATGCGTCGGATTATATAAAAAATGGAGTTTGCTTAAAAGATTTGAAAATTTAGGTAAAACTGTAAGATAAAATGAATTACTTTACGAGAGGATATTTATATTGACTATTTATAGCTTTTACACTTCTAAGATCCTCTCTAATGCCTTATATTAATTAGTGAAAAGTAGCATCATTAAATATACACTAAGGATAAGCCTCATCGTTAGTCAGCTCCATAATTTAAACAACGATGTTTTTTGTAATCGATAGAATTGCTACAGCATGTGCACATAAAGCTACCAATATGACCAAGGTAAAAAAGAACCTCTAGCACATTTGGCAAACTTCACTACGCTGCAAAAACTGTAAGCTATTCATTACATGCTTCGTATACTGGAAAGCATGCATGCATGTTTTTTCGGAAATTGAACTCTTTATACTTAGATATATGCAATTACTGAAGCATATTATGTACCAAGTCATTACGCCTCAGGAAGGTAGCAAGTTGGTATCCTCACAGTGTGCAACAGGTGAATTACATGTTTCCTTTCATCTTCCGCTGACAGTTCTAAATCTTTATTTATCTCACCCTTTCAGTTTGAGCTAATAATTTAATGATAGAAGTGGAAATCCCTTGAATAACACATTTATAAGTGGGAAATAACTTTAACTCCCACTCCAATTTTTGATCTGTCCATTTTCCTGCTCTTCTTTCATGACTTAATTACTTAGCACGAATGTTATTGTTTAAAATGGATTCAAATATGACACTATTCGATTTTAGCAGGTGCATAAATCATATTTCCCCTCCTTTACTCCTCTGGTGATATGTCTGTTACATAGGAAATGAATTGCTTATTTCATGATATTTCACTTGTCGCTCCTGTTGACAAATGTGTTAAAATCTAAATGAGTTTTACTTTTTACCTCTTAAACATTTAGAAAAACAATAATTTTATACACTCCATCCATGCATTACCTATATGTATATGCCTTTACATTTTAAATTTTCAGCACTAATTATTAACATGACTTGTTTCTCTTTAAAGTTGTATATCCATTTAGGTATGTGGATAAACTACATGTATGAATTTGCACATATATTTTACTTTATGCCGATATGTTCCTTGGGAATTTTTTCATTCTAGATACATTACAAAATCAGACTAATAATGGAATACTTGGTATTTTGTAATAATTTTTTCTAAAACTCCTTTGGAATAATGTTATGTAATTTAAGATGTATATATTTCTAATTTTATTTCAATGATAATGTTAATTAACAAAATATCATCATCAAAATTTTTAACATTATTTCAAAAACAAACAAAAACTGATTCAAGGTGGTATTCTTGAATTTTTGGATCAGTATAGATTAGATGAAACTAAAGTAATCTTTATTTTTCCCTTGTCCATGTTAGGTTGTCAACCCAACAAAACAGGTGCTAATCATTGCAGGTGTAGAGATCGTTGCACGCAGGTAAACTTTGACAAATTGAATGAAACATGAAGTTAATACGCGCAGAATGGAAGGAAATTCTGCAGAATGTGTGGATATGAGTTAATTGCTGTTTTGTATCAAATTGTCTTTTGTGGTTAAAGCATTTATCGTTAGGTTTGGTGGTCATGCAAGCAGGAATAAATAGTTTGCTGTTATATACTCTGCCAAATTGGGAAGTTACCGTGGACTTTGAATTCCATAGTTCTAGGAAGGAACGGTTTTCAATGGATAACAGAAAACATATTTTTTTTACTTTTACCATTAAAATGTATGAAATAATTAAGGTTGCAAAAAATTTAATTTTGAAAATTGCTTTAATTACCAAAACACTCTCCGTTAAATTCCAATATTCAGATCTTTCATAGCAAAATTTGGTCTTGAGAATATTTGGCGTACATTTTTCTCTTGATTTGTATTTATCTTGATTATGTGATCTCAGTAAGAAATTAATTCAGTTTATGTTTTAAATAGGAATTAAAACGAAATCTTTGAACTAAACTTTTATGTTAAGGTCATCTTGAAATCTAATATCATGTTGTTGCATTCCTGGTAATGTGGTAATGACATATTCCTTTAGAGATGTCTCGCCACTATGCAACCACAATTAATGAACCTAAAATAGTCGTAACCTGAATTCTCAATGGACCACATACTACGCAAATGTTTATTTCAGAATATTCAAACATGAATTGATATAACAAATGCCGATAGTTTTCGTCTTAGGGCGATATCTATGTCAAAATAAGCATAAAAGTAGGGCTTGAAGAGCAAACAGTTTGCATAGTAAATGATCGTGTGTTGAAACAATATTGTTTGCAAATCAAGTCAAGGTTTCATGTTTAAACAATATGACAGATTTATTTTAGGTCAACATTATTCATGTTTTTCATATTGCTTCAATGTGTAGTTTTCCGTCCAAAAATTAATATATCCAAATGACAACCTCATAATAATAAATTTGAATACGTCGAGTACAATTGTTGAAATGGTTTTTTTAACTCTATTGTTATTTAACTAATTATATCGAATTATTATCTATCAGGCTTGCTAAAAATATTTACGATAAATCGCTTTGCTTTTTGAGTTACAGATATTAAATTTTTCCCATTATATTATGTTTTTTTTTTCTTTTGAATGCAGGTATTTGTAGATTATAAACACATGTATAAAAACTCAAAAAATCACTACTTATTTTGAAGCACAATGCACAATGCAGAGGTTTTAATTATTTTTAAAATTTTCTTCAGAAAGATACATTTGAAATTTCCTTATCATGTTTGTCATATAAAGACTTGGACTTGGACATTATTTCCCATTTTCAAAAAAACGAAATACAAAAGAATACTATTAGTAACTTTTTTGACTGGAAAAGGTATTTTTGTTTCTTCGTCATTATTATCTTTTCATTTGTTTTATAGCATGAACGACAATGATGTGTTTATGTTCAAAGATATGACATGAGCAACATTCAGTGATGTATTACCTTCCTTGGTAGACGTATCCACCATGATTCACTGGCTGTGTATTTTCTCAACTTAATAGAAACAATAAAAGCTACAACAGTAATTCCTTTCCATCTGTAGACAATATTCAATGAGTAATAATGATTTATGTTATATCGGAGGTTGAATATGCTGAACTGGTTTAGATTTATTTTAAAGTTCCATATTCTGCAGTGCAGGACTCTTTAAAGGAAGGTTATGAGTCTAAGCCCTGCTGGTGCCAATGTGTTGTGAACCTGGTCAAATTCGTGTATCACACTTGACGAAAGGTCGGTGCCTTTGGCTATTGGTTTCAGGTGGCCTATAGGGTCGCAATATCGTAAATCGCTTCACGTAGTGACGCTAGTGGCAAATTTGCCGGGTTTTTACACCACAAAGGTGGAATAGGACATTAAATTATATTTATATAGAAATAAAACGGGACTATGTTTTATTTTGTTTTTATGCTAATTATTTAGTTTGGAAATAGTAGTGAATGTGTAGAAAAAATCAGCACCACAGAACATTTTATAATGAAATTAAAGATGGAACAAATATGGGTGTCTCTAGAAATACTCGGTCAAATCGGGCTTATTTATGACAGGCCGGCTAAAACATTACAAAATATCGCCTGATATATCGGGAAAACAAGCCGGCTACCATATTGTTTCTTTGATGATTTCTGAAAGGTTTGCTTCAAAACTTGAAAAAAAAGTTAAATCTAGTATGCTTGAATCACTAATTACGGAGATACAGAGCGTTTTCAGACCCCTACTTTACGTGTAAAAGTATAGGAACGTTAATTGGGATATTGCACCCATAGAGGCGAAATGATTAGTCCCTTGTAGCGGCGTGAAGGCCAGCGTTTTTGTAACCTCTGAAAAAGAACGTGTTACATGTATAAATGTATCGGTATTATTGTTAGCTATAATTTACTTTGATACAGAATATCTTCATGCACTTAGTGATTCAAAAATAAATAGATGTCCTCATTACATCGGTAAAATGATACTATAACTATTTATTACAACAGAATATTGTGTATAATGTGGCCCGTCACATCAAAACACGGTATATATGTCGCAACCTACATGTTTCTCATTTCGTGAAACCGATAACACCTTTCTGTCACTAATTAATTAGTGCAGATGAGATCAATGGATAATGTCACCATAGACGTTGCTATCTTTCCATTGAAAGTTGATATATTCTTCACATGCATAGTGTGGAGGACATTTGTGGAAAGATTGTTTTTGGGCACCCCGTATACCATTTAAAAAGCATACATATAAAACAATAAACACATTCATTATCGCTCGATTCCGGCATTGAGAGGGGATGGTACAATTTGTGACCCCACTTCTGTGACCCCACTTTTGTGACCCCACTTTATTCTTGCTGAAATTTGATATGGATGTACTTAAGGACACCCTGAGCAACATAAGCACATTTTAAAAATCATGCGAGGTCATTAAGGGGGTCTTAAGGGGGTTAAAAGGGGTAACACGTCAAATTCTAAAAATGCTCCGTTTGACCTGAAATTTGATATGGATGTTCTTTAGGACGTTTGACCCCCTTAAGACCCCCATAATGATTTTGAATGATTTTTAAAATGTGATCATGTTGCTCAGAATGTCCTAAAGTACATCCATATCAAATTTCAGCAAGAATAAAGTGGGGTCACAAAAGTGGGGTCACAAATTGTACCATCCCCATTGAGTGGTCATGATATTGCAACTTATTAATGAGGTGTGTGCGAGATCCTATACCGATGGGAACCAGCAAGGAAACTGACCATCACTGTCACCAATTAACTTGATCGTACAGTATAAATTGGTCATAGGATAGCAGGCAAAGCAGTGACATCAAAGAGTGTTTCCCACCTACTTAGTTATATATTTGTTGTTATGAAATAAGCTCTTACACACATGGTGGTAAATCATGAACCTATCTTTTAAAGAATTGTGTGTAACCTCATGTTATGTATCTTATAATGTTATGGTCTATTGTGAGATATGTAATAGTTACCTAGTATGTTTACCAGCTGGGTAATTCCAAAGTAACATTTGTGACCGAAAAATTGGAAAATTTCCCTTTTAAATGGCCACAGAACCTAGCATAAATATTATATCAACGAGTTTGTTGTTGATAATGGTGCTCACTGGTGGGATCAAGACATGCAGTTGTTTAAAGATTAAAATAATTTCCAGAATACTGAATAAAGTTCATGTAACGTTCGGTAACGTTTGTGACCTCGCACGGAAATGACTTCAAAATAAAATTTCTCTGATATGTTAGCGAATTTTTTATTGCGCTTTTCACAGTTGATTGGTAACATATTAACAAATAGTTCATAAAAGTGGTAGGAAATTCTATCGTCAGTATTTTTTTAAATGCAATGTTTTGTTTGGTAACGTCTGGTAACGTTTGTGACATTTTGGTGTAACTTTTTGGTAACGTTTGTGACATTTTTGAATGAAAACATGTGCTCATTCATGCACGGGTAGAAAAAAATTAAAACTTTCTGATTAGAAAATACTTTTCACATACCGAGTAACAAACGTATGACTGAAAAAACTGCTCATATGGTCGAATAAAAAAACTGATTTTTTGCTTGAAATCAAAAAAGGTTTAGTTTTCACTGGAATGAGCCAGCTAAGTAAGATGTGGGCGCGTGTGGTCTAGCGGAACAGTGCAGGACTCAACCGAGAAAGATTTTAATCAATTTTGAGTAAGAACTACTCAAGAATAAGATGTGACCTTTTTACTCGACAAAGAACAAAATAATTTTAAGATTGAAGCTACATTCTTGTAGTTGTTGAATGGTTTTACTGAATCCAAGGTGGCTTTTCACACATTCCTGAATTTGGACTGTATTGCGGTCTCAAGAAGAAGTAGGTTCGTATTTGAGTAAATGATAAAATGACACACAAACAAACATTATTATGAATAAGATGTTAAGAATAATGAAGACACAAATATGCACCTTTTGTGCATAGTTTAACCTTATCCTTTAAATGTTTGATTTCAGCACATGTAAGTCTGGAGGCATGGAGATGTGTAAACCCACTGTGGTGTGAAAAATTAAGCTTACTTAAGGTTCCACAGCACTAATTGGTATTCCTATTGTTTTACATGCAAATATCGTGTCTTTTTTACCCCAAAATTTAACATTTATGGTGTGACAATGCAATAAAACCATTGATTTTCTGAAAAACAATGATATTTACTATCATTTGACAAGCATTTGAAGTGGGGTTCAGCAGCTCGATTTTTCCCTACACTACCCTACATTTTTAACATGTTTAACGGCAGCTCGTGTTCTGGGTGATTTCTAGACCATTTTTGCGTCTCTCAATTTAGAGGGAAAATGACCAAATATGAGCTTATATTGGAGAAAAGCTGAGATTTTTGCATCAATATTTGTTGACAGACATCCAAAGTAAATATCTAGAACAAAACTAAGCCACTCAACCCACATTTTAACTACTTTTGAGACACTTTAGTGCAACCGGTGTGTCCTGTAATGGTGGCCCGCATGTGCCATAGGGTGGTGCGGGGTAGATCAATTAGTGCTGTGGAATCTATAGTGAGTGAGTCAGCCATGTCACGCTGCCCTTGAAGTCACCTACAGGGCTACTTGGCTTACACACGCAAAGCACATATCTGACAATGCACATTTAGCTTCAGTTAAGATTCAAATGAAATCGTGTTGAAAAAAAAACCCATCCAGGATACATAGAATATTTGATGATAAAAACCAGATTTGTCATTTTGATTATTTCGTGTTATTTCATATTCTTTCCTGATTTTAATAGATCCTGATTGAATTAAGATGTTGTAGAGCAGATCTTATTACGGATATAGATGCTGCAAGTCATTTGCCATGCGATACCCCTTGTTTCTAACATTTATTAGTGTTAAAAAAGGTGTTCTTTTCCAAAAGATTGTCGGCTTTCTATTTATCATTTTTTGTAAACATTTTGGTAGATTAATTCAAAATAAGTATGTCAAAAGTCTTTTATTTACATATCAAATTAATAATGAATTATCGAAAGGACATTCTGGTGTTTACGATACTTTTAAGATGAATGATTTAATAATTGTACATATCATTCATTTGGAAGGAACCTTCAGGTGTTGAAATCCTTGACCTTGGAATAATGGGCGTTACGCAGTTACGGCCTTGTGGCGCTTAAACCCTTGAAATATTTATGTGAGGAAGATGATTATGATTAATGAAAGCTTTTGGGTGGAATCTTTCTTAAATTATACATAAAGTACGTGCATTTTTATTCTTACAAATCAAATCAAATCATATATTTATTTCAGTTTATTAATTTATTTCTACCATATAGAAAAGACAAATACTTAATAAAAACACTATCTGAAGAGGAATGTATCATGATGTCGTTATGAGTCTTTAGTTCTATGATCAGGATGAAGTTTGTTAGTTTAAGTCAAGACTCGTGTATACATATGTTTCTGCCATCACTGTGGACAGATATCAGGGTCTTTGACAAAGTGAGACCCGTGCTAGTGACTTGCAACCTTTAACCAATCTGCTAAAGGAGCCATGTTGGAAAGGTATCTACACTAACATCGGTTATTTTTTGGTTTAGTTAAGTTTAGTCGATAAGTTTATACACATGGCAAAATTGTATAAAATTTAAACACAAATGCGTAACAGCTCATAGAATCAAGGGTCGCCTCTTGTGCAGAGTTAAATCCAATGAGCAACAAGTAATTGTCTGGGTTGAGGTTGTGTTCCAATGGACAAACAGGTTATTGCATGAAACCGACAAGAATTGACCTCAGTGGTAATTTTTAACCAAGTTTTAACAAGCAATACCTGAGCTCAATTAGGTCATATCAAGAATCCAAGAAGATGCATTCTCGAAGGCATTGAACCCTTATAGTCACTGACCGGCTATGCATTCAAAGATGTCTATGCGTAGAATATTATACGTGTAGAACATTATACGACCCGCAAGCGACCTAGGATGTCATTATTGGTTCATTATCGTATAATTTAAGCATGAACGACGTACACTATGGATTCCGTATGCGAATTATCCACGACTTCTACGCTCTACATTCTAAAATGGACATGTATTATTAGGCATGTTTCTTAGAGTCGTATGTAGCAAGTATATACGAAAGCCAGAATAGTTTGACAGTCCTTCGTCACTAGCCATTGTCCTGCAGTTCAACTATGAAAGAACATCTACTACAGTGAATCAATGACGTCTGGCAGCCATTATCGATCAGAGGGCATTCCAAACTATCTTCAACCTGCTGATAGGAAAAGGAGATACAGGCAAACCATTCGCTATTAATCAACCTGATTCTAAGTGAGGCTTTTGGGGTTTCAAAAATACACGTGTATCAAACGCTTGCTGAAGGAAGGTTAGGTTCTCATCAAAATAGTAACGCATATGATTGGCATATGTAGCGTCAGGTGTTGTTTACTGCGTTCATCGAGCAAGAAAACTGGGTTAGATTATATTCTTGCGTTAGGCCGAATACTTTATCGCATGTTAACTTTGCAGCTAAGGTATAAGTCAGTGCAATGATAAAAGGTCAATGTTAAAATTGATAAAAATGTTAACTCAAAAACAACTACAATTCTACATGTAGAAACGTTATACTTTATAAATATTGTTCATGACCACAATAGTGTGTTCAGTTTGAAGTTTTAAATGAAGCTTTTTTAAAAAGGTATTTGGTTTTTAGACTCGCTATAAAATACTTTTAAAGGGTTGTCTTACATGTCTTATCATGTTATATAAATGAAATCAGCGTATAAATACAAAGATAATATATGTATATTTTCAATACATGCATGGATATAAACATCAATTATGGAATTTCGTCCTTAATTGTTTTCTTAATGATAGATACGAATCCTTGTCAACTTGTAGCTTAGTCATAGAAGAACTTTGGTTGTCGATGCTGCAAGGGGATGAACATAAATTCTTTACGTAATAAATATGGTGGATTATATCAAATATTGTAAGACCACACCATTTATATACACCAGTCTCCGTTGTTTGTATGACATCTTCGTTTTAACTCATACAAGAGTTGAAAAACCTACCTCTAAAAGAACTTTTCATAAATTTTATGATGAATTTTACCAAACCAACCTATGGGGTTTGAGTAAAATGCTGAGCATTTAAATAAGACGGATAAGATATGGCATTATCTACATGATTTGACCTAACTTTGAATTTGCATGACATTGCTACCAAAATGAGACACATATTACAAACATAGTAATACCACATTTACCATAGAAGACAGACTACTGTCGCTATTGAATTCAGAGATGTGTTAATATTTCAAAAGTTTGTTCCGACAAATCTCTTGCTCCATTTCAATGTGATCTTGATACAACGGTAACCTATTGGGCTAATTTACTTAAAGTGGTAACTTTTTTATAATTTGCTACTATTGAATGGAAACATTTAGATGCAAACAATTACTGTAAACGCCAATATTTTCGCGCTCAGTAATTTTCGCGCACGACCAGTTTTGGACCATTTCGCGCGTTTTTATTTTCGCGCACGTGAACATTGGGATACTATGAATTTCCTTTGCAACAAATACACATAAATTTCCGCGGTACATTTATATTCGCGCTTTTTTATATTTGCGATAAATGTAGCGCGAAAAATACCACTTATACAGTATTGAACATTCGATCAAATCTCTTCCTGAAGGCATCTGCATAATTCTTTAGGATATGCAGATGTCTGTTGGAAAGTTCATTATAGTTTTAAAAAGGTCGTTGTACTTTCCGTTTACAAAATGGTGTTAATGTTTAATAAACATTGCACTTTAAACAAATTATGTTAGTGCTATCATAACATACAACCACCCTTTAAAATGAAATATAGGTCAGACATAAGCTGGTTAATTTCATTTACGGAAGGTGTTAATAGACTTCGAAATTACAGTTAAATACGTGTGTCTCTGAACAAGTTGGATAGGATGGTTTAGGAAATTGGTTTATGATCATTTTATCAAATGGATTAAATCCACAGTTAAACTATAGACACTCAAACGGTGCCGCACATTATTAACTTGTTAGCAACTATGAACAAGTTTGTAACCTGTTTTTAACATGCCAAAATCAGGTCAAACAGAAATGGATGAACAAGTTACTAATGGGGCGTTCACTCTTATAAACACCCTGGGAAATAGGGCGCCTTGGGGTTTGCTTGATGGCTATGAACAAACCAAAAGGATTGGTATTTGGAATCAACCACGAATATTCTAATACAATGTAATGCAACATATCATAATAATAAACTAATAGATTAGATAAAGTAATTCTAACGCAGAACAAATTGATATAAACCACATAAATAAGTCGACAAATTAAACACCATTTGATTCTATTCTATGTAAAAAGTTTTTTTTGATTTTTAAATTATCACTTCCTGAAATTTATTTATCTATCATACTTTAACGCAAACTATGAATCGTGTTTGATGAAACAAAAGCCATCTGCCAAATCTATTAAAACAATGTCACAAGTACAGCCATTAATGTTTAAAGTCAACAAAATTATGTCAAGCAAACTGAAGGAACGGATATTTGGTACAAAGATTAGATATCATTGATGTTTTTGGTTTGTTTGTATACAATACAAAATTTGATGTTTTGAATATATGTGATGACTTACCCAAAAATGGGGGAATTTTCGACAGAACACTTTTACAAGAAACTGATGAAAATAGATAGCAAAAAATAAAGAAAATAATACGAATGTTTATGAATTATATTGCTTCCCAGTATGAATGTGTTTTTTTTCTATATAATTATAGCATTTATGATTAACTTGAGCGAACACATATTATGTTCGATTATTTATGCTTAGAAATATACGGACAACATGCTATCATAGTTCTGAAACTAATCAATTGTCACCAACTGTTCAGTCACAAGGGATAACAAAAGCAGCATGTAAACAAACCAATTTCACAACAATAGCCTCAGGTCGTGCCTCGCTGTAGGGTTTGGATAATCTGCGAGTTGCGAGTTGCAAGTTGCGAGTGCGAGTGCGAGTTGCGAGTTGAGAGTTGCGAGTTGAATCTGCGAGTTGCGAGTTGCGAGTTAAATAAACTCGCAACTCGCAAATCGCAGATTCAACTCGCAACTCGCAACTCGCAACTCGCACTCGCACTCGCACTCGCAACTCGCAACTCTCAACTCGCAACTCGCAAAATACCTTGACCCCTCGCTGTACAATGACCCATATGTATTACCTTCAGTTGTCACATTCTTACATTTAATGACATAAAACAAACGAAACAAATTATTTTTTAAATATTGTCTTTCTGAAACTGACATTGATTTCGCATGCAAACGTAACTCATACTATAAAATCCACAACATGTCTCCACAGGACCTTATATGAAGACTACAAACATAGTGACTAAGATGATTCCTTATGTCAACACATATTGGTCATACCAAGCCTATTTCACGCATTTTCAACATTTTATATGAAAAACAGTATTTTATCAGACAGAAAATTCAGACAAGTGACTTATTTGACACATAGATTATTGATTTATATTGGTTTGAGACAGATTGAATTCCATGATTTGAAATAAATTTTCAATTCTTGTTTTATGTTTTCTGTTTTTGACAGGCACATTGGTGTCATATATATAAACATCAAAACATTACTAATAATGTCATGATTAGCTAAAGGCTTATAATAAGAAATGACTAATATAAGCCTTGAACATGCAGATTGATAGGTGTCTGATCCATTTTATGTGATTTTGGCAACTACAAATTTTAAATTATTTGATTTTGCATAATTCATGATAACATTGTATTACTGAAATAAACTACAGTTTGAGCTTGAAATTGCTCAGTATGTAGATTGAGACCAAAAGGAATGAGTTAATGACGGAAAGATACGCAAATATATTGTCCATTTACATGTTGCCACCAACCTTTTATATATAGTGACTTTTTCAAGTGTTAATGTTCACTTAATTCAACTATAAATATGTAAATATAGACATTCAATTCCATATTCTCCTGAAAGGTGGAATATAGTGTGTTGCAACATAATATAGACGTCACATTTTTATTTTTCCTGAAAGCTATCTTGGTATTATTGAAGTGAGATTAATTCTATGTGAGACGAAATAGTTGGAGTTTAAGCATATTTCGAATCAACTATTTACTTTAAAGGTATTAGCCACGATTCCATATGGATATGAAAATTCGGAAAAACTTCTTTCAATCAAGAAAAGGCACAATAGAATTAAAAACAAGAAACACAACTTTATTATTTGTTCTAAAAAAAATGATAATTCACCCAATTCCTTCCTTAGCAGACAGTGTTAATATTTTTCTAAATTTTCAATTTCAGAACATGTGCTCGTTATTTTAAAATGACTTTATTATAGCCTAGAATTGTTAATTACATCCAAAAGCACAATATATTTTCCAAAAAATGTTTGGTAGATGCAAAATACTTTTAATCTTGATAATTTAACAATTTATTTCAAGAAGCACTGTCGCTGAATATCTTATTTACCGGTGAATGAGTTATTATATGTTTCAATATTTGCTTATAACTTCACAAAGATAGAGAATTTATCTGAACTACTTGCAGGCTGTAATGGTATATGTAAGTTCTATGTACATATTTAAAAAGTCTACTTTAAAAAGCACGATCGTGACTAATGCCTTTAATGCAACGTGGTATTTTCAATCTATTAAGATCTAAAGCAATCTATAAACCCTCAATGGTTTCTGTTGTTTCGAACTTCATATAGACTTTATATCTTTTGTCATCATTATTAGAAATGAAACCACGTCTGTGTCTTGAAATTTTAATTCTAAATGAGATTGATATATTCCAGTGTTACTTCTTATCTTCTAATGTTTGTTTTAAATGACATGAAACATGCAAAACATCATAACTCAATAGATTCTGACAGTGATATTTTGAATAAACTGCAAAGGCGTCAAAACCAGGAAACGTATTAGTTGGAGAACCTTCTTTACAAGATAAGATCACGTCAGAGTGTATTGATCATATTACTTGAGTAAGTATAATTACTATGGATTTTTTAAAACTGTCGTTGAAGCTCACTAAAGCATGAGTAGTTATTTTATTGTTAATATATTGTTAAAATATTAGGGGTCGCCTCCAAAGTCAACCGGCGGTTGTCTACCGGTTCTGGGCGGTTCTTGGTGGTTCAACCGGAATAAAAGAATAGCTAACCGCCTAGACCCGGCAGACAACCGCCGGTTGAGTTTTGAAGCCGTCCCTTAATAAACGTTTAGAATTGCGACCAATTTTATATATATACTTAAGTATTGTAAAATGAAAGTAGAATACAGTGGGAAAAAATCGGGATAATTCAAAAACACTTGTACTCATATAAATATTAAATCCACCAAATTGAAAATTATTTACAGAGTTACTTTAATAGTTCTGGATGATGGATGTGAATGAACATAGTTTTCATTTAATCATTGGAGTGAGGTATACATTGCATAACCAATAACCTTGCCATCATCACCTAATGGGAGACGTCCCATGGCAACAGGTTGTTTCGACTTCTCTGCCTCATTTGAAAAAGGCTTAACTTTCAATTGAACATACTGAAAGAGAGAGAACACATTATCTTTAACTTGATCAAATAACACAGAGGAGTTTTAAACAGCTTGGAATACCAAAGTGCTTCGAATGCGATATTTGGGCCACATCTATATAAGATAAACATGGTCGTGAGTTATAACATCCCATAGAATCAAGAATAAATTAGGTCATTTCGTAAAAAGGGAACTTTTGAGAGAAGTAGGTTAAAGGTTAGTGTATAATCACTCATTTAAAGAACAGAATAAAAAAGTACTGTAAAATAAAACTATATTTGTCGAATACTAAACACCATGCTCTAGCTAGCATCAAGTGGATGTTTTTCGAAACAGGGATTCAAACGCTTATGCTCCCAAAGTTTTATATAGCTTAATGAATGCCATATCTTGTATATTACTGAATTAATATCTTGTGTGTTATGTACTGCCCGGGGTACTGCCTCACTTACTGAGGCTGTTCTCTACATGTAGACCAAAGATATCTAGACACAAAAGTGTGATAATGGAATTGGTACAATCTTCTTTCACACCATATTTTCAACACCTCTTTCCAGAGCTACTCGTACTAACTAGCATCTCCACAGGTTCAATTCAGATGTTTGAATCTGCTTTTTCTTCACACTATGGATGTTAAAGGTTACATGCAAAGAAGGTGAACACTGAGCAGTAATGAACCAATTAACACTAATATAGGACGAATACACAACAATTCCTGCATTGTTTTGCTTCCCAATAAAAATAAAAGCATTTTTAGAATACACAACACAAATCTATACCACTTTTTGATGACATGTATAAAGGTTACCTGACCTGTGCAACCAACTTCTGCAGTGCATAGAAGTGTATACAGTTTAAGCAGTATTTTTGTGTGTTGAAATTTTTCACTAACCTGTTATTGACTGGTGTTAAGTTAATTATATTCCAAATGATGCTTTACAATAATGTATGAATCTCAAATGATATTAAAAGTAAACTTTAAAAAACTATTTTCAAATTAAACACCGTTTCTAGTCAAAAGTCAAAAAATATTTCAATATATAATATCAAAACCCCATTGGTTTGCATTGTGAATGGCAACACTGCATAATTCTTGGGTAACCTTTATTCTTGTCATTTTGGGTGTTGCTTGGATCATTGGTTTTTGTGAAATGGTCATTGAGTAATAGTTATTTTATCTTATTTTGCTGTTGCTTTGGTGAAAATTGATTACTTTTGTGTTTAATTTGTTTGATACAGCTAAATTCTAGACTTTGGTGTCAAATATGCCCAGCCTTTGCATGTAACCTTTAAGCTTCATTTTAAAGGATCTATTTACTTTAACTGATCGTTTCGAGATTTACTATAAAACAAAAGGCTCTTTCATTGCCATAAGTAGAATATTAGGCCATGGATCCATAATTTAAATTTTTTCCTGGATAATTCTTTTCAAATCTGCCTTCTATATATGAAACATTCATCATATAATTACCCGCAAAAGGTTCTTTTGTTTGTTATGATTATCTTAGTCACAAAATGTAGAACAACTTATTTTTTGCCGGTAATAATATTATTATATATATTCATATACTGTAATTGTTGTAAGAAATTTGCCGTGAGTTTATGTACAATGCGTAGAGGAAGAAGAACGCGATTTGTTTTAAAACAGTGGAGTTAATTTGTGGGAAAACTGTGGGAATACGTCTTGACTTTCAAATTAAAACATTAATACCCATGAAAGAATGGTTTCATTTTCTTCTTTTTAACATAAAAAGCGAAGAAAGATAATTTCTCTAAAAGATAACAAACACACGGCAACAAAAACAACAAAAACAAATGAATCACTGACTTTTGTGGTACGACGATTAACATTAGCAAAGAAACTAGAGCGACATGTACAGGTGTATATCACGTGAAACCCGGTTTTCATTTATGTTTCCAATTTCCTCAGCAGATATATCTATAGACAATGGAATATATAGATAAAAACAAATTGAAATGTACACTCAGAAAAACTCATACTTCCTCCTGTGCGATTAATCGGATGAGATACTTACTTCATTGAGTGTTTTCATCACAGAATTATTTCATCTTCGGTCAATCATCCATGCACACACTGACACAGGATAGAAGCACGTGTATCATTCTTATGCCGTCCTTAAATGCCTTTGTGAGGATTTTCGAACTCAAAAGCCTCAAAATTACAGAAATAATCTTTTTGATTCAGTCATTCCAACAGTAAAATGAATCATTTGGATTAACAGGGCGGGAAGTATGCCCGACGAGGGAATCAACGTCTCAATGCCCATCAATAGTATTTTGTTATTAAAATGCACGGACATTTTAACTAGACAAGCATTATTTCGAAATTTTGAAACCAAGAACCACATGGAAGGATTTTTTGTAAAACCGAATAAACACAGGCGAGACGTTGTTTTCTTACCTCACTTATCTAACTTTAAGAGTGGTACTAAACTAAGAATGCTTTAATGAGATTAGTTCTGAAAACACTCAAACCATACGGGAATGCAAGATGGGATATAAATAGGTACTTGAGTGGGACTTATTTTTAGTCCATCTGAAGGTGTCTGGTCCATGATAGATCTGCCCGAAATTTCCTAGTAAAAATCGGCCTGAATGATATTTTATCGATGTAGAACCGATTTTTAAAATAAAAATTTGGGGTCACCGGACTCGTTTTTGCATGAGAGTCGGTTTAAAAACAGCATTTTTGGGGAAAATTACTACAGGGGTCTATGGCAAATGTGGCAAAAGTGACATTATTTAGTGTTGATTCAAAAAATCCGCACGAAAATGTTTGTCAATTTTTTCACAAAAGTTGCGCACAAGTATGTTCTATCATATAAAACAATAAAATTTTGGGGTCATCGACTTCATTTTCCAGAAAAAATGTTAAAATATGGCAATTTGTAGTTTCAAAACACTACTCAGAGTATATGCGCATGCGTAATGCGGCACTTACCAACTCGGAAACTAGTGCTTACTGGTACGCGTGGACGGCGCGTGGACCAGACACCTTAAATGACTTGTTAATGTACTTATATGGTAAAGATATATAGATGTCGAGGTCTAGATCAATCATAAACGGATGCTACTGAAAGCTCAATGATATTTTCGAAGTTTGATGGATCATTTAAAATATTATCACCTAATCTGATTGATACATGTAATGTTTTATGGTATCTAGGAAATTCATGGAGACGGTAGATTATTTCGTATACTGATCCCCTCCTAACTGATTTGCTATAACCATGGAACATGGAAATGTTCATAGACAGCCAAAAAGGTTAAACGTGAAATACTTCAAATATGGATCTGTATGCAGCTGCAGGTTTAAAATTTAACACTTTGATGAGCAGATTTAGTCAAAAGTCAAACGCCTGCTACATCTAAATTAATCTAATCTAATCTAAATCTAATCTATGTATGAAAATACACTACCGTATCGTTTTAAAATGGCAGAATGATGGAAAATCTTACAGTTCATTATTCTACTGTTGGTTCTACCCTCCGTATTTTTGCACCCTTTACTGATTAGAGTACATCTTCCTGCTGCGTGCTTAGTATTACATGTATTTAACTGTATACACGTTATAGTTATTAATTACATCCTTTTGTAATACATAGGTATCAATATCATTTCAGCTTTTTAGTCCCCGGAAAGGTGCATCGCCATATTAATCCTTCACGCAAATCCAGCCCCCAACTTCACCAATTCTGAACTCATTAAGGTAAATTCTGCCTTTGTAACCTTTTGTCCCTTACGTTAAGTAAATTCAAATCATTATTTTCCGTCAGAAATTAAAGGATTAATATGAAACGACAATACTTCCCTTTTGTGAAGCTTCGTTAACGTAACAAAGTGGTAACCAAGTAAAGACACTGGAGTGAATGATTAATTTATCTTGTCCTATGTTATATCAACTTTATATGCAATCAGGAAAATGTAATGGTTGAGATACGGGATCTGCAGAACTGGGCAGAGTCAATCAAATATTTCATTAATAGGTATCAGTAGAAAATAATGAATGGAAACAATTAAAAAGGACACAATTTAGCAACGCCCAAAAGCATATATTTCATTATATAAGTTAATCGTCACACCCAAAACACATTCAAACTTGGTTTACTGTCGCAAGAAGATACAGAAACACTGCATTATTATGCTTTAAAGGATCAGGGTTAGTGTGGGGAAATATTAGATCCAAAACATAATAAGCGATAAATAGGTTGAATTACGCGAATACTTAAGCCTTAAGTGTCTTATATTAAACGAGATGAATATTGTTGACACTCAAAGTTCTACTGTAAAACATCAATGCGTATTAGCTTAGCTTTATATGTTCAATTTTATACCTAAATTGGTTATTAGAGCTATTCTTGTTTTTTTCACATCTAGCAAAACATAACTGATGTACAATTGGCGCAGACGACCTTCGCAAGCCAGTTAACAAACTTTCAATTTCATCCCTGTTTCCTCCATTTTAAACTTATTGGTTGGGTTGCGTACACCAAGTACCTATACTCTATTAACCTTAAGGTATACAAAATGGCAATAAGCAATCAGACTCTTGTTACGAGATCCATAGCATATCCTTTAGGCTAGTAAATCTGTGATTTGACGTAGACAAAATTGCAACACAAGATTTCCAAACAACATATTAAAAATGTAGGAAAATGTAAGCTTGTCAAAGTTGGTTAATTTGCATAAAACCAAATGGCTGCCAAAACAAGTGGTGAAATTTCAAAACCACGCCAATCACGGATTTGGCCCTATGGGAGTCCAAAATTTCAAAAGTGTCCAATTTCGTTCAAACTGGTCTCAAACTGTTCCTCTTGCAAAAGTGTCTACACAAAATGATAGTTTAAAGTGTGTCAGGTCACTTGTAGCCATAGTAGCAGGCAAAACAAAGTCCATATTGTACACTGTATTGGTGCCTGTAGCACAAAGTTTTCCTTGCCCTGTAACCATGGCAACAACTAGTCTGATGCACTTTAAACTATTACTTTGTGCAGACAAATTTGCAAGAAGAATATTAACCAAGTTTGACAAGCTTACATTTTCCTACATTTTGAATATGTTGTTCGTGGGGTCATCAACAGTTAATTTCAACCAAAAAATCTTGTGTTGCAATTTTCTCCAAGTACCCCCATGAATTTTTATAGATTGACTACTCTACTTTGTATTCTACATGTATTCTACAACATTGTAACTTGGTGGTTTTGTATTGTGTAAGAGACTAATAATGATTGATTAGGGTTGATTACCACCAAATCACTGCGTAATAATATATTTATATATCAATCATTCATGATTTTGATATTATTTTTGGCTAATTTTGTTGCTACCACGTGGACAAACATTGAAAATAAGTTCATTTGAATATTCAGCAAGATCTGTTACTTATATAATATTTGATAATATATTTATACATTAATCATTCATGATTTTTATATTACATACTAATTTACTTCTCGTATGGTCATATTGGTTTATGTGCGTTAAGTGATTGCTTGTTGCATACTCATGATTTATAGAGTAAAGAATTTTACATATATGGATCTCAGATCTTGTTTTAGCTATTGATGTTGCCCTATTTAAAAGACAAAAGACATTGAAGTAGTAAACCGTTTCTCTTGAAATATTGAAGATGTCAGGTGGTGATCTTGTAAAGAAATAATGACACTACATATGTACGTGATCAATACATCTGGTATATGAGTCGAAACCTGACAAGACTGTCATACTTAGATCTGACAGGGGTCTGTTGACAATCACCATTTCACAAGGTTAGTAGTGTATCTCCCATCGGATAGATCAAAGATCGTCATCATATCAAGGTGTTGTCAAACTTGACAGTTT
>JXSR01S021798.1:12219-22487 GCA_000969725.1 Ophiothrix spiculata | reverse complement strand
AAAAAAAAAAAAAAAGAAAAGAAAAAAAAAAACTACTTTAAAAATCAGAGATTTCCAAATTAAGTCCTGCTCAAAATTCACTTGGTACAAAAGCAAATCAGCCCCAATGATTTCATGTCAACAAGTTTCCACTGTAAAACGATGCATTCTGTAGGATTGTGGATTTCATTGGTATCATTTTGTTCGACAAATCCCAAGAAAATTCACTCACATTCTTTAGCTTTCGCCATCTTGGCTGATGGTTTGATCACAAGTGATCGATCCGCTTATACTTTCTGGAAACTTGTTTTTGTCACCTAGAAATGGCAACACGTTTAGAAGTGGATGGGATCACTTGTGATCAAGCCATCAACCAAGATGCTGAAAGCTAAAGAACATGAGTGATGCTACATAACCGCCGGTTGCCGACCCGACCAGTGTCTGGTAATTGGAGGAAGCTACATCACCAGTATGGCATCGGTATGACACTAGTGAATGCCTGAAATGCCCGATTGGTCACCGTTTGTTATTGGACCATAACCGAGGACATTGTATACAAGCCACAAGGTTTTAACTCAATTTTTAGGACTCTTTTGAAGGTATTAAAAAAGCTGAAATCAGCTTAAAAGCTGAACTCTCACACCCCTGATAATACATTTTTTAGATAGGTGACCTAGATTATTTAACATACACCTCATGTATATCATAGTAACAGACTAAACCCACAAAAAATATTTTTACAAATGTGTGAAGTAAGGTATAATGGTATTTCAAGCACTGTTAAATTTGCCTTTTCTCCCTGCATCAGATCAATAGAACCTTCACCATCCCATTACCAACCATACTGTGAACAAGGCCTATACGTGTTCAAAATTTGATTTTTGTTTTGGCTTAATAACAAAGAATAGAAACAATGTTTACAACAATTAACACCCACCTGAGACCTCACCCTATTGTGTTTTCACTCCATGTTTTATTTTCCACAAATGTTGTGATACTCGGCCTTCCTCTATTACTTAAGTTATACAATGCCATTCAGCCAGTTTTTTAACTGTATATTTCTATAAGATCGCAGACTAAAGGTACAAACATTCATGCTTCTATGGAATCAAAGATACAGTTTCCCAAAAAGATGATTTAGAGAGTTTACACCTGACATATAAGCAGACCGGATTGTTTGTAAACATTAATATCAGCTGTAACTCTTGATTTACATCCTATATTTTTGCTTTGTGTGCTAAGTTTGTCTTTGTCTTTTTTGTACTTTTGTCTACCCTGCATTTTTTCAGAACGTGACCTTTGCATTTTTTTGAAAATAAATTGACTGAATAATATTTTTATTATTATGAACTTTGCTGCTTGGCCAATGGTGTTGTGTGTGTGATATGATGTCCTGTGCAAATCCTCCATTAGTTATTCAGTGAAATAAAAGTGTGGTATGGGAAATTATAGTCCTTTAGTGTCATGCTCAGATATGACGCTGAGCATTTGATAATTTCACTTGCCATACTGATACTGATGCGAATATCAAATTTATTAAACCAATAAGAGTTTAAGACCATATTTGAAAAACTTATACTATATAGTGGGACATTTTCGCGGGGGTTTAATTTTCGCGTTTTTTCGCAGTCAACCGTGAATTTTAAACCCCGCACAAATAATGTTTTAACATTGACCTCAATATGTATAAACTTGAAACGCGAATTTAAAACCCACTGAAGTAGCCAGAACTGGCTAAATTGCGAAAAATTAATCCCGCGAAAATATTCCGCTATACAGTTTTTGATTTTTTGCAATATTTAGCTTTATTTTCACTAAAATTAGCCAGAATAAATTTCTTTTGATGTGATGACTCACACCGAAAGGGGGAACTTTGGTTTCGACATCAAAATTGAGTTTTTGGCATCATGTGAAAACAAGTTTCACAAGTAATTTGGTACCTCAAAAATTTCGATACAACAATCCGTTCCGAAGATATGGCTATCTTAGTAAGAGCGTGTTGATCACTTTTCAAAAATAGCAATTGGAGAAAACAGGCTTTAAAGTTTGGGTTTGTGAAAGCATCAATTTTATTGATTACTATTCAACTATACACAAAATCTCCTTAGCAACCGGTACTTAGGAGCACTCAATCATCATCAAATTTGACACAAACATTGTCAAGATACATATCTTTAATTATATACCTAGGACAGTCCGTCAGAGAAGTGAAAATTGAGCTGAGAAAACGGCCTGTTTTCGAGGACATTGTTTTTTCTTCCGATCACAAAATTGCGAAAAGGAGATTGACACGGTGTTAGAAAATTGTCATAAAATCATCTTTTATCGCAATTTTATAGAAAACGGCTTGGTAGGAAGATTTTTAAAACTTTGAAAATTAATAATATCACAAAAACTCAAATTCACCCCCAGACAAACATTTTACCACTTCTCAACTTCAAAGCCTGATATCTCAGTCTGCAGATCGTCGCAAAGTCCCCCTTTTCGGTGTGAGTCATCACATATGTGGGCTGCCGCGGCCAAAGGATGCACTTGTCGGCATGAACACGTTGCTTATTGAAGCATATCTGATGTATACAACTAGTATACATCAGATATGCTACAATCAGCTACACTTAGGAGACCAAAACTGCATCCTTTTGCTGCGTCGGCCCACATAAATGGAACACAGTATTGATTGGCGCTTTGACTTTCTCAAAAACAAAGAAATACATGAAATACAAATTATGAAAACAGATGCATTACCCTACAATTTTTCAAATTTATGTGGCACATTGCAGGCACTACCTGGATTTTTAGTTGAGAGTGAAATTAAACAAAGTTAATGAATGCAGTGTGAATTTTGATGCATTCCATGTCATGTATGGACTGAATAACTGAACAGCAATCAAAATTGAACACAGAATCATTGCCTTTGTCTAGCCTCCCTGAGAAAAACAGAATGCAAACTGATTTATCACAAGTATAATTCCTACTAAATAGGAAAATATACTAAAGATATAATTTATCAAAGAAAATACTGAAAATATAAGGAGTTTACTATGCAATCACACAAAACAAGAAACATATGTGATCCGTCATATCAAAAGACTAAACTTACATGCTTCTCATTTCGTGACAATGCTAACACCATGTAATGCAATGTTTACATTGACTATTTCTTTGTAATCAAATATCAATCCATATCTTAATTGTACAGTATACTGGACTGGTCACATTATGATGTAATTTCATACTAATGATCACCAGTAAAAAAATTACTATACCTCATAAATATATGCGCATGACAATATTTTGCCTACTTTCCCCAAGTGCGCGTAACACCCACGTAGGGAAAAAATTGAAAAACTACCCCACCCCTAGTATCGCACACCCGTAATCATATCACTTATTAGTTGGATATTCATACATTGACCAAATAGAATGGATATTTTTGGTTGATTTTTTGATGTGTTAACACCACATTCAGTGAAATATTTCTGAGGTATAGTAAAACAAATACAACATGGTTTATTTAGAAAAGTATTGAAAATTCCTGATCCCTCGGTGTTGAGGAGTGTGACTCCTCGGGATCAGTAGTTTTCATTACTTCCCTCTATACCATGTTGTATTTGTATAATATCCAATTTCAGGTGTGGAATACTTTGGTGTTAGTGTTGTCAGAAAAAGAGAAACATGTAGGTTCCGACAAGTACTGTCTTTTGATATGACGAGTCACATATGTTTGTATGCACAAAGAGTTAGACATGGACTTAAATAAATTCTTGACTAAGCCATTTTTTTTTTTACTACCAAGTACAATAATTTACCAATTTTATAATAGATGAATAAATAATAAATAAATTCCTTAAAAATCCAGCATAAGTCTCAAAATAAAGGGCACAAATCATCATGGTTCCCAGGCCCAGTGTAATTTTCAAGTGTATCAAATTTTGCTCAGTCAGAGTCTAACTTCAGAGTAAGATTAACTCTATCTATGTATATGGACCTCAATAAACTTTTCGCAGTCCAGAATACAGCATGGTTCATCGTTCAGGTAACCATAAAAATGTTTTCTTTGCAATCTTGCAGTATTTACGTAAATAAACCATTCAAATATGTTTACACATTTCCAAGCATGTTGTACAGATTAGGGTAATCAGCCTTTACTCATTACAAGTGCAGAATAACAGCCTTTATAGAAGGAAGCCCTTCTCTATGGAATAATGTTCTTCAAGAATTCAAAATTGGCAAGAAGGAAAATAATACTATTTGGTTTCAAACCTTATCTTTGGTTTAAATCTAAGGCAACAAGGAGCAATGACTTGGACACAGGCCTACTTGGACACCAAGTTTCTATACCAAGAGTTTGACTGTACCAAAGGTTTCACCAATCAGAGACAATATTGTATTAACATGCTATTTGTTATGGTAAAAAAATGCCATTTAAAGGATTTTGGCTATGACCAAGACTTCACACTTGGCTTATAAAATGCAACCGCATCGTTATTCAATAACCAATTACACATAACATAAGCCATAGGAAGTTTGGTACAGCCAAGCTTCCGAAATACAAATCTAGACTCCACTAATCCATGTTTTGTTTTGAGCAGTAAAACA
This sequence comes from Ophiothrix spiculata, assembly GCA_000969725.1. Classification (NCBI taxonomy): domain Eukaryota; kingdom Metazoa; phylum Echinodermata; class Ophiuroidea; order Amphilepidida; family Ophiotrichidae; genus Ophiothrix; species Ophiothrix spiculata. The sequence continues at coordinate 17,909 of JXSR01S021798.1, read as the reverse complement.
ACTTTAGCATCTATAAAAGGCCTATGCATAGAAATTTAGTAGTTCAGCCTTTAGACATGTATTCATAGAATTAAAAGAAAATTGGTGCTCGCTGCTATTTTGTTGTGATTCACGGAGTATGTTACATGCATACACACATACAAGCATTTAATTTACCACGCTTTTACATGAACACAGTGGGGCTCATGAAGCAGAGTTATTAGATCTCCAAAATTGACCCGATAGCTACGCATATAGCGTAAATTGTAACTTAACGCATAGATAGTGTATGCATTTTGTTTCACGCTCAAATTGTATAGCATCATTTATCACAACTTGCTCCGAAGTAGATTCTCCAATTTTCTCACTGATCCGTATGGAGGGGTCTCAAAGTGTGATATGCACAGCTGTAAAATGCCCGTGGTACAATAACTCAACCTCCATGAGCGACAAACCAAGATGGTGCCATCCCATTTAAACAGCGTTCAAATCAAAATGGCGGCAAGCATGATATCCTTTACTAATTTCCTTGACTATATTATATCACTATAATAATTTCATTTCTCTATTTCATATTTTAAGGCAACAAATACAAAAAACAACAATGAATGGACGGATTATGGATATAGTGGAAATATAGCAAGTTTTCATATACTGTAGAACAGACCTTTGGCTTTTAACACACATCAACAATACATTTTCACCACACAAAACAAGCTTTTCAAGTAATCAAAATAAACAAATCAGAACATTTACTTTCAAGTATAAGAAATATATTACAGGTTGTAACAAAAACATCTATATGCAAGGAAATGTACATAGCTGTCAGCAAATCCGAAGGCTTTCAAGATTAAATAAATGCTTTCCAGGAAAAATCACAACCAAAGCTAGGAATTTGACAATAATATTATTTATATGATTGAAGTGAACTATAATGCTGTGTGACATAGTTTAAGGAAGAACCATGTGTGCAGCAGTTGATTAAGCTTTGTAAATGGCGTCAAATCCACAAATATCATTACTATTTACTAATTCAATGCTTGTTTATTTTTTTCAGCATATTCACGTAAATGCACAAAGTAAAATTTGAAATGCTACTTGCAATTTTGGAAGCTGTAACATAATTCTCACCCCCTGGCTTAATGGATACAAATAAACCCACAGACAACAAAAATGATGGATCAATTGCTTGGAGCAATGTCATGGGGTCCTTATCCTCCTAGAGTAGATCACAGCCATCATCTTAATGCTTTGCAGCAACCTCATAGACATAAGATCAGTCTCTCAAGACAATACTGATGAAAACAACTCGTAACTGCAATGGTTGGTTGATTTGAAATTCCTGTCTTTAAACAGGTGCACCACCACAAGTCTTTTAATACTCTGGAGTCACCCGATCAAAGTGCTGTCTCTCTTATGATATGAACATTTGATACCCTGTTGCCCTTTGCACTTTTGACAGGTTGGAGTCTCTGTAATGCTGCAGGCTCCTCAATGTCACTAATCCCAACATTTTGTAACCTTTGCATTGGTCCTTGTTCTTCCCTACCTGGAGATGACGAATTATCTGCATGAAGTGGAGTCAAAGAAGCAGGCCAACTAGCACCGCTTTGTTGATTAGAGGTCCTTGTGTCTGCGCCAGGTTCTGAATACGAGTGCTGATGGTGAGAGATTACCATGTATGGTTTCTCGGATTCTGATTCGTGGAGTTGTGCGTTTTTGCGCAGTTGTGTTGTCGAGCGACTTTCGAGTGATGGAAGTGGTCTTTGGAGTGGATGAAGCCTTGATTCCCTAGGATAGAAATTCTGTAAAATAAAGAGAAGAACACATTTTCATTTGATTTTAAGCTAAATTAATGTGCTTGTGGTAAAGCAATAACAAATGTCACATTTACTCCGAAACAAAGTTAAGGATGAAGCTCAAAACAAATGGAGGACGTAGAATTTAATATTTCTATTTCTGTAGGAGAGATCTTTTTTAAAATGTTCAAACTTTATCAAAACACTGTCTGTAAAGATCATATGTACTAGTAGTACAGGGTGGTTACTCAGATTTTGGCTGGGTACGGACACACGACCGGAGATCTCGACTACCACCCGATATGTTAACCAGAGAAACGTAAAAATGTTACCCATGTGTAAACCGCTTTTACTTGAACGATCATCATTTATACCGTTTAGGGAACACTTCAAATACCGTACGGTTGCTATTGTTCTGAACAACAGTTCTAGGCAGTCAGTCGGCGGTTGGGTTTTGAAGCAGCCCTTCAATACACTTTACAGTTTAAATTGCACTTTAACAGAACATATTGGTGACCAACGGGTAACCTAAACAAAAAAATAGTCAAAAATATGTTATTTTTGAAAACTTAAACCAATATGTAAACCACTTTTCAAATTTTTAAAGAAACCTCAGTTAAATCTGGGATGCCCAAACTGCAACCGTTATTGGCTTCATGTCCATACCCACCCCTCTCCACTGAGTAACCCCCCTCCCGGGTAGTATCATAACCTTTGACAACATTTGTTAGGAAATGATCACAACCTAAATCGTACTATTCCCGTACCAGCTACCAAAAGCATACAGGTCATCACGAAGCAATCAAGTTTATTTTGATTGCCCATAGCCAGTTGGCCTAAGCAAGCTCGGACTTGTGACCTTTCTAATTCACAGTCCTGTGCTGTTCCAGTAGACCACAAGAGCTCCAGTTGTATTGGATGACAATGGGAAAATGCTGTTTCTATGTATTTTAATTTATGTGTGCTTATTGAATTTATGTGCACCTTTGTTTCATGGTTTGTTCTTGACCTTAATTGTCAAGCAAAGTCATGTCTGGCACATCCTACACAAAAATCCCATTATTAATTTGTTCAAAATGGGCATGAGGCAAGGTTGGCAATTTCCCGGGAAATCGGGAAAAATACTAGTATTTCCCACCTAGGCGGGAAATACCTGGCCGATACATGGGAAATACCATTCAATGATTATGCATATAAAATCTCATAAGGGTAAGAGGTTTATCTTACACATTAGAATATTATGAGTGCAATTTTAAACAGGAAAGAAAAAATACATTGATTTAAAAAATTAAATTATCTAGAAGACAAGCACATTTCACTGTAATCTGGCACTGATTTGGCAGTTGTCAAACTAAACCTATTTACTCTTTATTGAACATTAAGTGAAACAGATGAACAATTTTAATTGTTCATCTGTTTCACTTAAAATACCATACTATATGTATGCAGATTGCACATAAATGCTGTTACATCTTACATGTATTACTCAACAAGTCAAATACAAGTAAACTTGAATATCAGTCACAATGAGTTCTAAGGGAGGAAAACCTAGAGATCCCATATGGAGTATGTACAGTTTAAAAGAAGAGGGTGGCAAGAGTGACCGTTTTAAAGCCCACAGACAAAAATGTCTTTGGGCGGCAACCCAGGATAAAGTCGTTGTACAAGTAGCCGACGTCCCTGCCATAAGCAGCAAAGCTGACACGTCAATTGACCAAGTTGCAATTGCCTCTACTTCCCATGCACCGCCATCAAGCACTATGGATGAGCAACCAGCACCCAAAAAAGCCAAACTGAAAACCAAAAGCAGGGATAACTTAAATATAAAAACAACTGCAAGCATGAAATCATAGCTTGATGAGCAAGTTGCCAGGGCTTTCTTTGCCTGTAACATTCCCTTCAATGTTGCATCTCAGCCAGAATTTGTCAAGATGATAGAAATGCTAATACCTGGATATAGTCCACCAAATCACAAAGCCATTGGTGGTGAGCTGCTTGATAAAGCTCATGGAAAACTGAAAGAAGAGATGAAGGTGCAACTTGAGGGTAAGAAAGTGACTCTAATGCAAGACGGGTGGAGTGACATTCACAATACCCCTGTGATTGCCAACACTGTCCATTGTGATGGTAAACCTTACTTCCTCTCTGCCATAGAAACTGGGACCAACAAAAAGACAGCTGAATATTGCGCTAAGCTTGCCAAGGATGCCATACAAACAGCAACTGATGATCTTATGATGAAGTTTTTTTCTGATATTATAATGTTTTAACATTTACTTTGGGACCAATATAATGTACTCACCTTATCTGAAGTTGGAGTCTGTGTGAGTTTTCTTAAAGCTTTGTGTTGTTTGTAATTCCACTCACTACTACTGCCATAGATAGATCTTGTCTTGGATAACTTGTCACTAGATTCACTACCATATATCACCTAGGAAACAAGATGGTATATGGATTGAGAATTATTCAAACTGCTCTACGTATCCCCAATTTAGTTATCACACAATGGTGGCACAGAAATATTTTCAGGGAGCTGACTGAGAGGCTTAAATCAAAATTTCTGAATGAAAACAATTGTTTCTTTCTTTCTTTTTTGCCTTTACCAAAGAAATTTCTAGTAAAACAAAATCAGGCTTGGTCTAGATTTAGCTCTTGTTTGCATGAGGACCTTTGGGCATGAATGCAAATGCCAATATCTATCACATCAGGATTGGCTACCAACTGCAAATTAAGCTTTGTTAAAAACTTGAGCATACACTTGAATAGAAAAACAGCCTGCCTCAAAAACATCTCATGAATCCCCCTTTAGGAATCACAACCGAAATACCAGATACCGGTCTGAAATACCCGACATCTCAGTTCAAATTATCAGGTGTAAAACGAAGTGACAGAATCGCTATTCATGTGTAAATCCTTTTCTTTCTTGTGCGATCATGCATCAATAATTAAGTATTGAAGTGTTACATGTAATCCGATTATCAAACAGACTGGATCATGCTTTCTGGTTTGGAACTATACATTATATCATCACCACACAAAAGTATTACAATAACTGTTGTCAGGGGATATGCGTGATCCAGTAACTGGGTGAGTTACGTACTTGGAGCTTTTAGGATACGGACTAATGTACGTAATGTAATGATTCTTCCCATCCTCATAAAATACCAATCTCAAGCCTGTCAATATTACAGATTCATCATTTTAAAGATCATCGAGGTGTTAATTTTCACCAACAGATGACAGCACTATAGAATCTGTTGTTCGTTAGTGGTGGGACGATTTTGACAAAACGTGCGCGTGGTATCTGAACGTAAGATTTGGGCCTTATATGCAAACCGTAACACGCGCACTTGTTATTTACGCACTGTCTTCCCGGTAAGTGCCGAATAATACAAAAATAATGTGGAATAGTAATGAGTACTCCCGAACCAACGGGTCAGTGATGAAACTTTTTATGTGTGTTTTACAATACCACAAAATGCTGATTTTTCAGATATGCTGGGGTTTAATGTCATTGACCATGGTGATAATTCAAGGAGATTGCTTAAAAGTAATCTGTATCCTGAAGAAAATCTTGATGAAGCTACAAAGCTCAGGAAATATTAAATTATTTTCTAACAGCAAAAAATGTTAATTTTGAGTTGGCAAGGCTCCTGCACACTTCTCACCTGTAGTTGGTTCTTCTTTTTTTTCTTCTTCTTGGATTGTACTTCTTTCCACTGCGTATCCCCAGTGTTCAAATGCTGGTTTTCTTTGTGTTTCCTGTAAAGTAACATCAAACTTCTGATTAATAAATGGCCAAACTTGATTATATTTGGGCCAAATGGTTTGTTTCCACTTTTTTGCTTATCAACATCATTAACAAAATGTTGCTCAAATCCACTTAACTAATTAATTATTCTCAGAACCACA